>JAEANM010014126.1:0-14130 GCA_017656035.1 Myanophis thanlyinensis | reverse complement strand
ATAGTATCAAATATCATAGCCATGTATTTTTTTCTTTCCATTGGGAGAAGGAAGGGACTGCCTCCCTCAGTATCCCCTTTAAAACTCAGACTCCACGAAGCATTAGCATTTGCATTCGCCTTTGGCAGGAACAATAGGAAACGTTCAGAGTTCACCTCATAATCATAAGCAGACATCTTATACTCCCACTCTTGCCTCCTTTTTCTTGGGGCTGCTTCCAACCCCCGCAATGTCCCCATTCGCGAGAAAGAGGAGCCGGGCAGGGTAGGAAAGAAGAAGCTGGAGGTAGCCCAGAGATCTTGATATCTGCCCTTTTCCCTCCCCCGCTCCTCTTCCTCAGCGCTCTCTCTCACATTTTCACCCGGCGTGGAGTTGGATACGAAGCGAAGTAACCACCGAGACTGGCTCTGAATCCGCTCGGTTCTGAGGAAAAAGAAGGAGGGAATATACGAATAAACGAAGAGGGGGAGGAAATGGTGGGAGTTTATGAGGCAGGCTTCGAAAGGCAGGGACGCGGCTGCTTACTCGAAGCGTATGTGGGCCGCGGAGGAGAGCGTCGCCCCGGCGAGACTTTGCCAAATCGCGTTAGATTTGAGGCGCTTATTGAAGTTTTTCCAGCGAGGCTCTCGTACGCCTGCTATGCTGAGAAGGGGACGTGAAAGGATTGAGGAGGGGCGGGAAATCTGCTCCTTTCCCTTCTCCCCTCTTTCCCACTCCTTTCCCTTTCCCTTTAGTCCCGCGTGGCCTTAATCCGCATCGACTCCCTAACCCCGTTGCGCGCGTTTCGCTTGGCCCCGGAGACGCCGCGCTTTTTGCATAAATCAGACCTGGTTTTTCCAAGCGTTGAGGGGGGTTTGACTTGCAGGTAACAGCTGACCCTCTTTAAACATGGCTTTCGTGGCAGAAGAAAGCCTCGTTAGAATCACGCTGCGGCTCTTAAAAGTTTGCAATTTGAAATCTGAGCACAGAAGCCTGTGCAAAAAGAGAATCGTGCTAAAGTCCCCCGCTTTTCTTCCTCAGGCTGTGAATCGTAGAAAAACTTTTTTAGAAAAAAAAAAAAACAGCTTTAACATCGACGTGGTAGTGTATTTGCTTCCCACATGCATGTTGATCACTTGAATCCTTGTGGCATTTCTGAATCCTTGACTTTTGGCTGAGAATGGGATGATAGCTGATTTAGGATAGCTCATTCAAAGTCTAAGTCAACTTGCAAATATCATCCAGGCCGAGCATGTTCGGGTGAACCTGGTGTTCAGGTAGCAAAAACCTAGCACTCTGAAACCCAGGCTTGGTTTACTTCTTTCTAATTCAAACCTGAAAAATGTCACTTCTTTACTTTAGATCAGTGTTTCTCAACCTTGACAACTTTAAGATGAGTGAACTTCAATTCCTAGAATTCCCCAGCCAGCATTCGCTGCTTTAGATGAACTTCTATTAACTTGGACCACAGGACTTCACTTGGTGTACACTTTTCAGCAACTTTGCTTCAGTTAAAACTGACAAAGTAGGTCACAGGATTGTTCCATGCGTGTCTTTATTGAAGGTAGATGTATGAGTCCTTGTACGCTTTCCCACATGAACTATTGTACTGTACACAACAGTGTCTTGTGCTGGAACTTGACAACTTTTAAGATGTGTGGACTTCAACTCCCAGAATTCCCCAACCAGCCTGCATAATGAGCAAATATCCAGATGCATGTCTCCAAAGGGATTGCTTAAGTCTGTTACTGTGCAGACAAGGCAGCACAAATACTTTTTCTGCCATCTTTGTAAGCACAAATGAAAAATGGAACAACAGCTTTCTATGAGCATGAACACCTAGAAAATTCAGCCACACGACTCCTGGAGAAGCAGTACGGGCCAATGAAAAACGAAGTTGTGACAATCTCACATTGGTTTATGCTGCAAAAAACACTTTTTGGTAGATTTCTAGCCTCCAGCTATTATGACGTATAACATTTATTGTATAAGATCAAGGTCACCTTGCTCCTAACAATGAAAAGTTGAGACACTTGAGACATTCCAATATATGGTATTAAAGTAAATATCAAAAACAAAGCAAATGTTTGGTTTTTGTGTATGTGTTAACAGCTGTGCATACTTTACTGTAATCTTTCTAAGGGTGTAATTACCCTATAAATGTGCATAACAACTTGACTAAGAACAAGTTGATTAAGAATTATTAGATTTTTATCCTGCCTTTTTAAATTAACATATGTTCAATACAGTCAGGAATAAATATAAATTTTAGAAGTCTTCATGTAGCTCATGGTAACTTTTAAATAAAAATTAAACATTTGCTGATATTCTTGTTACATCCCCGTCTTATATTCTGACAGTTGCTGTATTTATCTTTTAAAATATGTGGGGATCCATGGAATCTTACGTTCATAGTAGAGGACTCTGGAGCCCCTGTGAGGAGATGGGTGGTTTATGAATTTGGTAAATAAGGAAGGAAGGACGGAAAGAAAAAAAATCAATAAAAAGCTAGAGCTGACTAGGAAACCATTCGCATGCAGTCCAGAAAGTGACAGGCAATCCCAATCCCTACATTTTGGTGTATATGAAGTTCTTGAACTTTCTGAGGTAGAAGTTGAGAAATATAGGGGATGCAAACATGGGAATTGACAAGCCTGCTTTATGGGAAAGTGGAGATTCCTTTTGAATAAAGGACTTTAAATAAAACCTTAAGAATTGGAGTGTGGCAAGTTGAGGCTTGGATGGATTTTTGAATTACTGAACACAAAGCTTTTTAATTCTGACTTCTGGTTGCTTAGTATACTGCCTGTATATCAGCCTCTTGCATCATACTTTGGAGTCTTCTTTTGAATGTTGCTGTTGTATTAATTTTCCCATAAAAAACTTATTTCGTTAGAACTGCCATTTCTGGACTCCAGAAGTCTTGACTAATTCTGCTAAAATCTGGTGATTGTTCAGATTTTTGTAAACCAGAGGTGGTAGCCCTTGCTTCTTGCTCAAGTCCTTTGCTTCTGATAAGCCTGCTGCCCAATTTGAATAAGCCAGTAAGACTGCAACCAACTTTGGCCCAATTGAACCTGAACATGAAGGCCTTGCAGGGACCTGGTAGTCTCCTAACATCTTTTTTACAGCTACAAAGACACCCATTTCCATAAAACAATTCTTCTCATTGTTCCTAGAACAAAAATGAAGTAGTTAATATTTAACTTTAATTATTACAAGCTAGCTAGACAGTAAACAAAGCCTATCCTTCTATGAAAGATCTGTGTTCTTGACATCTTTAGCCTATATTTTACAACACCATAATCTAGAAATGCCCAAGATCAAATAATCCCATTAAAATTAAAATTATATGGCATGGGAGGTAAAATGTAGCATCCAAAAGCAAATGGCAAATACTCAAGATTTGCACAAAATACTCACTTTTTTTCCAGATGTTGCAAATTTTTTGTATTTTAGATGGATATTTTTTAATTTATTCCATTCAAACATTACCTTTAAAATTTTATATGTATAAAATCTGATGCACTCCTAAAAACAATCTGTTGATGAAATGGTCCTGACTCATATCCATGGCTTTGAATGACATTTTGTCTCTCTGCTGCAGTAATAAAAAAGGAAAAATAGAGAACTCTATAGAGAACATTTCTAACACCACCACATGAAGGTTCACTAATTACAAATTGAAACCATTTTAAAAAATAGATAATTCCTTTGGAATTTTCACTATTTTAACTTCATATTGCTTGGACTTTGGCAAAATCTTTGTCTCATCAGGTTTAATTTTGTCAGATTATCATAATTGTTAAAAACAGATTTTTTTTTCTAGAACCGAGGGCGATGATGCTGATTTAGCTTACAAATTATATTTGTTTTCTGAAGAATAAGCCACATTGAACCAACTAAAGATTTATTTTGATTAGACCTAACAAAACAACACCATTATTTAATTCCAAACATTCCAAACATCCTAACAGAAAATATTTAGTTATGCCTAATTTTGAAAAAAAAACAAAAACCAAAAAAACCAAATCCGAAAAATTGGCTCTTGGAAGGTTTCAGTGGGCTAGACAATAGCTAGCAAGGTCTGGGAATACTTTAAACAAAAGAATTTGTACAAATGTATTCAAATTTTATAGTTAATATGTATCCAGACTTATGAACTGGAAGAAAATTATGTCAGTGATCAGAAAAAAACAAAAAAATCCTTGCAGGCAAATGAATCTTTAGGGAATGGAGAATATATACAGGTAGCGACTGTGTAGAAATATTATACAGTTTAGACCAGTTCCAAATTAAAGCAGCTGACATGCAAGGATTAAAAAGCACAAAACAAGCTACTGCTTAATTCTTCTTAAACCAAAATATTCAGAGACAAGATTTAAGTATGAAGAATAATAAAATATTTACATGCATAAACCATATTCAAATCAAACTAGTTGGAGCTTTATTGCTTAAATTTATTTTTGGCACTCTAGCTGAAGTTTATTATGTTCTCTGACTGAAGATCTAGAAAAAAAGAAAGAAGGATAAGAAGAACTCTTGGTTAGTGCACAGTTCTAAAAAGATCTGATATACCAGAATCAACAAAAGGCTTATGTAATTATTAATTATATAATTATAAATACAAGAAGGGAAATACATATTTATGACAACTGAACATGACAAAGAAAGAAACAGAAATGAAAATAAAATAAAGTAGAATTTAGCCAAAGGAGAATAAAACGAATTCTTCTAAACCTGTTCAAAACTATAAATAAGAACCTACCCAAAAATCAGCTCAAAAATGTGGTTAGGAATAGCTTCAATCAGGAATCACAAAAGTCATCTTTGAACATGATAGTCTGATCACAACTTACTTTTTTAATGTGCATTGCACTATAAAACAAGAAGCATCAACCATACAGTTGTGGCTGCCATCTTAAAAAATTCTATGATATCCTGTGGATACCCTTGGCTTCAACAGTAGCAAAAACTAATCTCTGTAAAGAGACTCTCTGCCAAAAGCAAGCAGGGCTCCCAAAGATGTTAAGAATGTAAAACTTTATTAGCAAAAACTAAGTTAAAAATAATAAGATGCAAGATGAGGATCAAAGTTCCAGTATTCAGGAATGACAATTTTTAACATTAATATTCCAAAGTCTTTTGGGACTGTTGACATCCCCCAAATTTCCTTACTTTCTGAATGGTTGCCATTCACATCTTATTAAAAATCTGGGCTAATATACTGGCTAAAGGAATCCTTCAAAAACAGTATTTCATTGCCTCCAGGGATTGATATATTCTCAAAACTTATTGGAACAGCACGGTACAGATGAAACTTAAAAGTTTTCCCAAGCATTTGCATTTTTCTTACTGCTTTTAACCTGGTTACCAGCTGTATAAGAATATCTACTTTGTGCCTTTCTCATATCCCAGGATCCAGGCAGATGTTTGCCTTCAAAAACGATAAAGACTGCTTTATAAATCAAACATGAGTCAAATTTTCTTTGGAGTCGTTTTTTTCTCTCCCATCCTGTTTCAAGCTGCTACAGGCCTCAGTTTGGAATACACCTAACACCCTTTCATCCTTTAAGACCGTACTTGTAAAATTCATGTGACCTGTCTCGGAGCTGTTTGGATGCTAAATCTATACAGTTTAGTAAAAGGAGAATCTCAATAATATGAGAAACCTGAAACAACTGTATTCATTCATTTAGATAAACTTATGACTTTTGTGTGTGTCTTCTGGGGGGATGCCAGTTTGGCTATATTTCAAAACCCCTACACCAAGCAACTACTAGATTGAATTGGAGAAACAATTAATTAAATTCATTGAAACAAAGACAAATGCAAATTTTGCCAGATAAAGAGAGACAAACTGAACTAAATCTAATGGGTTTTCAGGGGTTTCTTTGTGTGTTTTTACCTGTAACTGTTTCTGTATTAGTCTGCAATTAACAATTTAATCCTCCTAACAAAATGTATCTTAATAAACATTTTCAATATGCAGTGCAATATGTATTTCCTCTTAAAGCATATGTTTAATGCATATTTTGAGATATTTACACCATTGAGAACTGTAACACGATGTTCAGAAAAGTGTGACATTTGCATTGTATTCCCATCTGTACATTTGTCCAAGAAATGCTGATCAACTCATTTCCTACAAGAACACACAAGAATTCCTAGTATGGCATGGCAGTGTTAAAATATCGCAGTTTAACAAGGTTTGTACAACTTTCTTTGTGGATCAGGCCCAGTATAGACGTTCTGTAAAAGTGAGTCCATGGATTAGTGAGGAAAAAAGAGGGGGACATATACACATTCAATAACTTTATATTTTAGATTTGCTTTTATAACAAAAAACTTTTTAAAACTTCTGCTTCCCTCTTTCGTTTCAACAGCAAGTCTCTGTCAAAGATAGGAGGCCCCTCGTCCAAGTTTAGGAAAAAAAATGAAAAAGCAATTAAAAACACTGCAAAATGTGTTGAAGAATTCTCTGTGTGAAGAAAACTGTTAACAAATGTCCAGAGCACATCGCAGAAGCTAGGAATGTGCAGCTGGAGATACAGCCTTGTCTCCAACCAGTATATTCATAATCTGTGAATTTGAAAAGCAGCACAAGGCTGCACAACAGCTGAAAGTTTTAGCAGCTGATGTGCCAGCTTTCTCTGTCTTTAACTTCGTTAGTTGCTCAGCGTTACAGATGTTCTCCCCATGAATCACACCTGCGAACCTTAAAACGCATATTTTTTTAAACAAGCTGGCAGATGTATGAAGCTTGAATACTTATGAAAAATCAGCAGGAAAAACATGCCTTATTCCCCCCACCCCTCTGATTTCAGAGAGGCTGGCATTATTTTTCCAGCTGTCTAATAGTTGAACAATTTAGATAATTCAGTATTTAATGCAGACAGGCCCCTTGAGAGAAAACATACACATAAAGGGGTCCTACAAAGATGACACCAAGTACAAACAGTATTTAAATTTTTGCTGTGGAGATTACCTTGTTGGACCTCTGTGGTGAATGCTGTCTTAAAAACCACTTTTATGCAAACATGACTTTATCCTCTCTGTGTATAGCACTGAAGCCGACCTTCAGCACCACACAGAAGGGTGAAACAATATAGGGCAGTACCCTATATTTTGTTGAAGAATTAGTCCAAAATTGCTATATGGTTGCATCATCCTTATGTGGGCTCTCAACAATGTGCACTTTCAGTATCATCCAACTAACATTTGAAAATATACAGTGTGATGGGCAAAATAAATAAAGAATAAATAAATATCCGAATGTTAACTCCATTATATGAGTTAATTTAAATCCCAAAATCAAGATTGCCAGGGCAACCTTTTGCTTAATTCCAATTCCTCAAAACATATCCAATATATTTGCTATTAGAAATGGACTTTTGACATAAAGCATAATTCTTGGATACATTTGTTATGATACTTTTAAATTTGTATTAATGTTTCTAATCCCCCCACTGGATTCCCAGTTAACAGAAATAGCTTGAAAGCACTGTAAATTATGCTGGGATAAAAATACCACAAGCAAACAAATAACCCTTCCAGAAAGAAACCGTCATCTTCACAAGATAATGGTTCTCATGGTTTTTAGGGATAGAATATCTTTATTAAATCTGTTATGATCAGTGGCACCAAGAAAATCGACTTTCCCTTGATAAGTACTCATTCCTGCAATTTTATTATTATTATTTTGTTTGCAACAGGCACAATTTTTCTGTGTGATCTGAATCCCAACAGATCAGAAAGGGGATGGTCAGTATCCCTTAGCTATTTAACAATTCTTAATATTTCCCAACTCTGAACCTCACTGGGGAGGGGGGAGGTGTATATTATATATTGAACAGGTGACAGCTTCATTACATCCTGTCCTTTTTCACAGGTAAAAAATAAATAAATTAGGGTTTCTTGTTGCTTGTGTGCTTCTATTTTCTGCAATTCAATTCAAATCAAATATTTTTATTACGGTCTTTGGCAAACTTAGTAAAGATTAAAGCTAGGCGATCACTCAGAGTCCTGATCTATCCAAAATATCTACCAAAATGACAGGGGTTATCTTTCATTATTTTGTGGGACTGAGACATGTACAGGGTTGAACAATGATGTAGATGGAGCTGTGTATGACATGGGTGGAAAACACTATGATTTTATTTTTTCTTTCTTCGGGGAAGACTTTTTCTCACCCTTAAATTTAGTGGCTGCTTACACTATTGTGGCCAAAGATTATTCACTACTATGTAAACAGGAACATTTCTTTCAAATATGGTTTCTGGGCATCCTAAACACATATAAACTGGGATTTCTCATAGACTGGGCAAGAAACTTGTGGCACCTACTTGGGTTTTCCTGGGAGTTGTGTTGATTGCCATTCTAGAAATGGCTTTGCTTGCCCATTAAAAAAGCCATTTTTTTTTTTACATGAGGAACTCTCTCTGCATGGGGACATTACAATGATTTTTACCTTCTGGAATTCCTGTTGTTTATTGGGAAAAAATAACAGCCTAGGAATGGTAGCTTTTGATACTGAAGATATGTTACCCTTTCTTTTTATTATGACAACTGTGGTCCTCAGCTTCCTGGGAAAAAGAAATGACTGTTAACTGCCAGTTGACATCTGTAGTGTGTCTTTTGTGTGTGTGTGTCATCAGAAAGAAACGGAAGGGAGAACCTCTCTATCACCTCATTTTGTTATATCTACACACCCACCGTAGAGATAGATAGTCCACCTCTCTTCCTGTTTCCCAAGACTCTGTAATCTACTATAATGGGCTACTTTCTTCCTTGTCCTCATTACCTACCTGAAGAATGAATAACATGAAGCAAAGCAGGGCAAAACTCAGCCTTATCGGGAGACTAGATAAGGCCACAGCCTTAGCAGAAACAGGCAGCGAAAGCCCCAAGAGGAGAACTTATCTGCTTGAAACAGGAAGTTCTGCTTTATGTCTGTTCAATACATTTTAGGGAGTTAACAATGCGTTTTTCTTTCCTCTTTTTAATGAGGCAAAAGCAACATATGCTCAGGCCTCCTTGCAGTGGTTGTAGGGGTGTTGTTGTAGTGCTGTCTGTTTAAAGACTGGTCAGGAAATGCTATTGAAGCCATCCTGAAGCCATTTTGTTTTGATCTCTAGATATTTTTTTTAAATAAACGCTACAAGGAACAAGTCTTGAGCCATCTCTGATTGAATATCTGCACTCGATCGTGTGCAATACTGCATCCTGCACTCCTAACATTTTGGACAAGAAGCTTTATTAGGACTGCTTCTGGAAGAGTAGAGATCTCTCTCTCTCTCAAAAAAAGGTTAATCATAATTCCTAAGCATGCAAAGAAAGCTGCATCTTTCATATGTGCTAAAGAACTGCCCCAAAGCCCTCCCCACTTTTGATTGGGGAAACCAACTTTGTTCTGTCCCCAGAGGTTGGACACCTTTCCATAGAGCCACTGGGTTATGGACGAGTGAGTCCAGGACAGATTTATTGGCTCCAACCAAGCTACAATGCCTTACAACAGGGGTGTCTAACTCAAGGCCCAGGGACCAGATCCAGCCCATGGGTACTTAGATCTGGCCTACGGGGCTGTCCTAGAAACAGCAGAAGATTGGCCCACATTTCTTCTGCCAGTGAAAGTGAGCTCCCAAGCTCCATTTTCGGCTGCCACAGCCTCCTGCAACACACTGCCAGCAAAAATAGAGCTTGGGAGGGCCATATGGAGCTGTGTGCAGCCCTCCTGTGCTCCGTTTTCACTGGCAGACGGTTGCAGGAAATCATAGCAATTGAAAATGGAGCTTGGGAGGCTGCTTTCACTGGCAGAGTACTCAGTCCACTTCGGGTGCCCCCGACACGAGTGATGTTGAGCTGGTCATGCCCACCCAGGCCACACACACACACACCCCAAGGTCAAACACAACCCTGATGTGGCCTGCAATGAAATCCAGTTTCATCCCTGCCTTAGAGTCATAAGTTCTCGTTAATAGAGCATAAACTCAGCCTATTTTAACTTCTATTGCTCTCCCTTGCAGCTTAAAGGATGTGGCAGGGTAGAGTTTCGAAATTTCTTCATCTTCCTCGCCTGCTGAGTAGACCAAAGGTTCTGCCTTTGTGTCCTTCTCCTTTTTGTCTTCCCCAAAGAGGGATGAAGAGATCTCGTCCTTCCTTTTTTTTTTGTCTTCCTCAGTAAGGTTGCCATTAACTCTTTCTAGAAGTCATGGAGAACTTTGGCCATCTTCTATGAATTGTTTGTTTTCACCTCTGAACAATCCATCTCTATAGGTAGACCTCAACTTATGACCCTCGTTGAACCCAACATTTCTGTTGTTAACCGAGATATTTGTTAAGCGAGCTTTGCTCCACTTTCTGACCTTTCTTGCCACAATTGTTAAGTGAATCAATGCAGTTGTTAAGTTAGTAACACGGTTATTAAGTGAATCTGTTTTCCCCATTGACTTTCTTTGTCAGAAGGTCCCAAAAGGGATCACATGACCCTGGGACATTGCAACCATCTTAAATATGAGTAAGATGTGAAACATCTGAATTTTCATCAGATGACCATGGGGATGCTGCAACAATTTTAAGCATGAAAAACAATCACAAGTCACTTTTTTCAGTGCTGTTGTAACTTCAAGCAATCACTAAGAGAAATGTTGTGCGTTGAGGACTACCTTTATAGAGAAAAATAGTGCTATAAAGAGATACACAGTATTGAATGTGTCCCCACTGTAATTGTAGGTCTCATTTGCACTAAGTTGTGTATCTAAAATGTATATACAGGTAGTCCTTAACTTGCTACTGCAACTAGGGCTGGAATTTCTGTCATTAAGCAAGGTCATTGTTAAGTGAGGCACGCCTGATTTTATATCTGTTTTTGTCACGGTTGTTAAGCCAATCACCACAGCTGTTAAGTGAACCCCATTGACTTTGCTTGTCAGAAGCCATCTGAGAAGATTGCAAATGGCGTCCACATGTTCCTGGGACACTGCCGCCATTATAAATACATGCTGGTTGCCAAGTGCCTGAATTCTGATCACATTACGTGGGAATGCTACGATGGTTGTAAGTGCAAGAACTAGTCATAAGCCACATTTTTGACTGCCATTGTAACTTCGAATGCTAAATGCATGTTGTAAGTTGAGGACTACCTTATTTGGTTTTAACATACATCGTGGGAAGGAAGGCCAGAGGTCAGACTTTCGGTTTAGATGTGTGGAGGATTAGAAATTAGAAATGAAAGGACTTAGTCATGTTCTGCTGGCCCCATTGTGAGTGCCGCCTCCTTTTTCATAGTCCTCGATTTAACACCGTTTTTTTGCAGTTACCATTGCAGCATCCCCATAGGGATGCGATCAAAATTCAGATGCTTGGCAACTGACTCATATTTATGACGGCTGCAGTGTCCCAATGTCACACGATCCCCTTTTGTGAAATGTGGAAAGCCAGATTCACTCACCAACTGTGCTACTAACTGAGCAACTGTGGTGATTCACTTAACAACTGTTGCAAGAAAGGTTGTAAAACGGGGCAAAAGTCCCTTAACAAATGTCTCACTTAATGACAGAAATTTTGGGCTCAATTATTTTTGTCAGTTGAGGACTACCTGCAATTATGATTAGGTCTCCATGAAGCAGTCCGTCTCTAGGGTTTCCCCCTTGGGGGTGGAATGCATGATTAGTCGGGGTACCTCAGCCCTTTTCTGAATGATGCTAGATATGTTTCACCTAAATAATTGGTGAGCATCTGTATCCTTATTTGCTGATTCCCTAAGACTGTTCAACCCATAGGCTTCAGGTATCCCAACAGCATTTCTTTCTCAATAGGCCATCTTTGAATGTGCCTGATTAAAATAATATATAGTCCGCCAGCTCTGGATGAACATCTGGATTTTTCCCAGACTTGTCTGAGGCAGCACCAGGCCTTTTTAACAAACTCCATTTTCTGAATCTATTTTTTCCTCTTTAGCTTCCACCCACATCTCGTTCCAGAGTAAGCTAGTCAACGAATCGTGAGATGCATCAGATTTTGAGTGTTTGCTGGGATCCCGCCAACATTCATAAAGTCAGACCGTGCCTGCCTCAATATGACTAACATATGGTCTTAACAAATTTCAACAGCACTGTATATAAAAAGAGAGCTGATCCAGAAACTCGTTCTGTTTTCTGTTTTTTACAATCCATTTTCTCCCCCTTTCTGTCTTTCCTAAGGCCCTCAGTATGGCGCAAATTGTTCCTTGGATTCGGTCGTCTTTGAAAATGCCGGAATAATGATGATTATTTCTACAAAATAAGAAACTGTTTGCAGATTTATGTCCTTAGCATTTGATTTTTCTGTCACTGTCTCCCAGAAACAGACTCGGTTCAGCATTGTGGTGATTGCACAAAATACAGTTCCCCCACCCCATCCCCCACTCTCATTATGTGAAAAGGAGCTACAATATAGTCTTGGCACAGGTTCTTAAAAAAAGCATTTCCCAGTAATAAAATCCTGCAGCAGTATTTGCAGAAAAGCACTCCATTTCTATTTAAACTTGAAGCTTTCATAATTCCAAAAGCTTTAAAAAGGCTGCACTCCAATCCATTTTTACTCAGAAAAGGAACTGTTTTGTGGCAAAATGAGTCATAAATGCTGCAGTGACTAGATTAAGATGTTCAAATCCTGTTTGAGATATATTCTTTTACACTCTCTTGAATAACCGAAGTTACATCTCCGTCTGTACATACCACTACTTCATAAAAGCACTTCTGTTCATTAACTTAAGTCCTGCCAGACAGCCTCGAGTTTTAAAAGCCATCTGTGACTGATAAGAGATGTAAATACTTATCTCTCCTCCTAAGGCCAGTGGATCACAGCCAAATGGTGCATGAAAAGCTTTAAACATGCTACCATCTTGGTTATGATCTGCTGTTACACTGGAAGCGAGATTAATAAGGCAATGTGGCATGTGTGTATGTGTGTGCGCAGGCAGGGGATGTCAAATTATCTTTCCTATTCAGCCTTTTAAAAAAAATAAAACCTTGGGAAAAGAAGACCTGAGGTTTGAAGGCAATTGCCAAGCCTGCCTTCCAAGCCCTGTGTTTACTGATAACGACTAATTATACCTGTACAAATACAGTGTGTAAACAGCCCTTGTAAATTAAACAGGCTTCTTTATTTAAGAAAAAGCACATACCAGACTATGTAAAATGCAAAAGTGCCTCCTGTTTTGTCTGGTAAATTGAGACTACAAATGTGAGAAAGTTTTCTGTTAATCTGTGATAAGGAACATAGGCATATATTTACATGCATGTAGTGTACACAAATCTACACATTCTTTATGGTGGGGTTCAAGATTCGTGTAATGTTTATTTGTCACACTTGATTCTGTGATTTATTTTGGGGGGGTGTCATTAGAATAGAATGCTCATAAGAAATCATAAACACCTTCTTAAGATTCATTGACGTCGGTCTATTGGTTTGGAAATATACTACACGATATCCTACACAAGGAGGGCGTTTTTTTTTTTCTTGTTCTGATCTAATTTAAGAAACAACTTCTAGTGATATATTTCTTCCCTTTTCTTCTTTTAGGGAGGAAATAGAGACTTAATGCGGGCATTCTTTTCTAAACAAATGAACTTAAAATCAAGGCCAGCATAAGTAGATACCTACAGTACTAATGCTCTTACTTAAGTTTCCTGTTTTCTAGAGATTTATTCCTTAGAATTTACTCCCAGCTTTTGTTCTGGAGCAGAAAGTGGTGTCTATAGTGTGCCTTCCTTCCACTTCTCCCCACAATGAGGATTCTGTGACACTGGGCTGTACCTTGGGTTATTAACTCAATGTTACCCACTGAACTTCCTCAGCTGAAGGTAGGCTTGAACCTGTGTCTGACTGATGCCCCTTACATTACTGCCTTTCGGGTGGTGCCTTTGAATCAGCATTGATTGATGATGATTCATTGATTGATTCTTGGCAACTGCCTGGATGAGTCCCTGCAATTTTCTTGGCATTGCTTTCTAACTAGGGCTTAGAGAAAGACTGGCCTAAAGTCACCAGTTGACTTCATGATCAAGGTGAGACTAGAACTCACAGTCCCCAAGTTTCTAGCCTTTAATCACTACACCGGCATGTTACTCTATATCTATCAATCTATCTATTTTCTATCTATCCATCCAT
>JAEANM010014125.1:0-14130 GCA_017656035.1 Myanophis thanlyinensis | reverse complement strand
ATGATATTTTAGTCTCAGCATCTTCCAAGGAAGAGTTAAAGAAACGCTTGAGACTGGTGTTTGGAAAACTGCAAAAATCTGGCCTTCGCCTCAAGAAAGATAAATGCCAAATTGGCAAGAAACAGGTTGAGTTTTTAGGGTACCTGATTGATGTGCAGGGTATTCACCCTACCAATGCTAAAATGGAAGCAAACAGAGGAGCACCAGCCCCAAGGAATCAAGGGGAATTACAAGCATTTTTGGGCTTGCTAAATTTTTATATGCATTCCTGCCACATAAAGCTTCAGTGGCTGAACCCCTCCATAAATTGTTAGGAAAAAAAGTTCCTTGGAGATGGGGGCACAAAGAACAAGCTGCTTTTCATGCTGTTAAACAGCTTTTATTGTCCAATCAAATACTGGTGCAGTATAATACTTGTCTACCTGTGACCCTGGCATGCGATGCATCCCCTTATGGGGTGGGAGCAGTACTAAGCCACATTTTTCCCAATGGTAGGGAGGCTCCCATAGCCTTTTACTCTAGGACTTTGTCCCCAGCAGAGAGGAATTATAGTCAGATTGACAAAGAGGCCTTAGCCTTAGTTGCAGGAATCAAACGATTCCACGAGTACCTGTATGGCAGGCACTTCACATTAATAACAGACCATAAGCCACTTCTGGGCATTTTAGCCGGGGATAGAGCAACTCCACCTATTCTGTCTCCACGTTTTATGAGGTGGACAGTTTTTCTCGCTGCTTATAACTACTCCTTAGTCCATAAGCCAGGGAAACACATTGCACACGCAAACGCCCTTAGCTGGTGCCCATTGCCCAACCCTGTCGAAGACCCAGCCCCAGCATGCAATGTCTTGTGCATTGATCAGCTTGCTCCGGGACTTATTGCTGCTTCGGACATCGCGAAAGCAACTTCCAAAAACAGACTTTTAGCACAAGTCTCTTGCTGGGTGGGAAGGGGATGGCCGGCTGCACCAACGAAAGAAGAATTCCGCCCCTTTTGGATAAGGCGGCACGAACTATCATTGTTAAGGGTGTGTGTGTTATGGGGCGACCGCGTAATTATCCCGACTGTTCTAAGGGAGCAATTGTTAAGGTTGTTACATGAAGGGCACCCAGGGTTGGTTAAAATGAAGGCATTGGCCAGGAGTTATGCCTGGTGGCCAAAAATGGATGATGCAATTGAAAAATGGGTCGCTACCTGTTCCCCCTGTCAAGACTCAAGACCCAATCCACCTGTGGCACCTTGTCGGGAGTGGAAGAAGCCCAGGGGACCCTGGTCGCGAGTCCACATTGATTTTGTGGGTCCCTTGCAGGGGCAAAACTTTCTGATTATCGTAGATGCGTTTTCTAAGTGGTTGGAAATTCTCAGGATGCCCTCGACCACAGCCGAAGCCACAATACAAGCATTCCGGAGAATCTTTGCGACGCATGGGCTACCCAATATTTTGGTGTCGGATAATGGGCCCCAATTTACTAACAATGTCTTTGAAGTCTTTTTGGCGGAGCAGGGAATCCGACACGCGCTAGTTGCGCCTTACCACGCGGCTAGCAATGGGCAAGCGGAAATTTTTGTTAAATTAGCAAAAAATGCCCTTAAATGCATAACTGATGGGGGGTGGCAACACAGGATTGATGAGTTCTTGTTAACTCAGCACATCACCCCAAATACCACAATGGGCAAAAGCCCAGCTGAATTACTCATGGGTTGAAGGCTTCGTAATAAGCTAGACAGGATCCATCCTGAGTATATTCAGGAGGAAGTGAGCAAAGACCCCACTAGGAAGAAAGAGTTCGGGGTCGGGGACAAGGTTTATGCCAGGAATTATGGGGAGGGCCCCCTTTGGTTGCCTGGCGAAATAACCACTGTTACCGGGCCCCGCTCTTATCGATTGCAGGTCCCTGATGGGCAGATTTGGAAAAGGTATTGGGACCAAGTAAGATGCAGGGTAGAACAACCAGAGGAACTAACTTCAAGGGAAAGCCCAACCCAAGACCCTGAGTGTGAAAATGTACTTGAAGCCACGGGGTACTCCAGCGATGACTCCTCCGCGTTGGGCCCAGCCATGCCCGGAGCAGAACTTCTAAGCGCTCCAGGGGCAGAGCCAGAGCCGGCAGCAGACCCACCCATGCAGGTCACTGCCGAGCCTCAAAATGAACTGCGCAGGTCCACTAGGACTAAGCAACGCCCAGAGTACCTGCGCGACTACATAACTTCGTGATTGGGTAATGTCTTGTCTAAGGAGGGAGGGGTGTTCTGTACCATATATGGTATAGAGCAGACACCAAGTCTGGCGCAGTTAGTCAGAGAGCGGGAGAATCCTGCTCTCTGATTGGCCAAGGCGCGCATTTGTAAATTGTATAAATAGCTGTCATTTTGCCTATGTTCTTCGTTCTTGTTATGAGTGCTGTGCTGAATAAAGAGCTGTTTCACTACAAGCTGATTCTGAGTCACTTTAATTCCAATCTGACAACTATATTGAACTATAGGAACTACAGTGGAACTATATTCCACTGACAACTATATTGAAAAACATATCCGAACACACTATTATTATTGGTTGTATTGTGTATGACTTCCCATCGACTTCTTAACCTAAATAATCAGCCATGAAAATATATTTTATTAATGCCAATTTTATTAATTACATTTGATTTATGCATTATCTAAATGCTGTTTTATGTGCCTAGATGTACCTGGTATTAGATTATGTTTAAAGTGTAAATTGATTTTCTATACAAATTGCCATTTCAAGGCTCAAGGTTGACTCAGTCTTTCATCCTTCTGAGGTTGGTAAAATGAAGGCCGAGACTGTTGGGGGCAATAAGCTGACTCTGTAAACCGCTTAGAGACAGTGAAGTGGTATATAAGTCTAAGTGCTATTCCTATTTTATTAGCAAATAATTTCAAGAAAACTGCTAAAATAGTTGCATACTTAAATCTTAAAATACCTGTTTAGATACCTCTCCATAGGAATGACAGTATCAAGATAGGGATTTGACAAAAAACATTATCTTTCTAAAATAAAATCCTATTAGAAGATATCTAGAGTCAGCAGTTCATAGCTTCGTTGTTTGTTTTTCCCTAGCACAGACAAGAGAGTTTGTGTGTCTGTGCGTTGCATTTGTGTGTGTTTGTTTACCTGCAAGAAGGAGATAATAACATGATTACCTGGGGGACATCCATTATGTTCAATAATCAAATATAAGCGCTTGAGAATACATACTATTGATTGAAATTCCAAAAAATTCCATGTAACATTTTGAAAAGGCTCCACATCTAAAGAGGTTTATTTTGTTTGCTTTTTAGGCCATAGAAATTCAGGGTGTGAAAATATTCCAGTGCTGTGCTTCTATCTCATTTGCAAACATGAAACATTTCAAAAAGTACATTTTGAAAAAGGTAAATTATCCTCTCTCAATAAATTAGTTCAGAAGCTATGCACATCTAAAAACAGACGTCTAACCTTCTTTCTCTTTCAGATGGATATGAAGGCAGTGCCTCTGGATGAAAATGAAATGCGAGCTTTGATCTCAATCAGTATGTCCAGTGTTAAAGGACAGAGCAAAGATTTAAACTGCAGCTGTGTTTGTGACCCACCTGAGCTGATACCCAGGGTCAGATGCATTTGTTATCTGTGTGTGCATGCATATTTTACTCAAAATCTTTCTTAATTCTTAAACAAACCACACTAAGGAAAATGCTTTCCACTTTGTTTCACTTTTTTACACTTACAGCCTACAGCAATAGGCTGTGAAATATTTGTTTTCTTTATTGATTAATCAAATGCGTATAGCAGCTAATGTCACAAAAAGTGACTGTGGGAGGTGTACAACACTCAAATAAAACAAATACAAAAGCCATAAGTAGAAAAATTGTTAACAATCCACATTAAAAGATAAATATTATAAAAACAAATATACAAATTTCAAACAAAGAGAGAGGATTAAAAAAAACTTCACCTAAGTGATGGAGCCATTAACCATAACTCCATTTTCCTGGGAACCCCAAACCTGATCACACAACCAAGTCTTTAGGGATTTATAGAATGTCAAAAGGGGTGGAGCTAATCTAATCTAATATTGGGGAGAACAACCATAAAGCAAGTGCAACAGCAGGGAAGGCACATCTTCTGGGACCCATTAAATGTAGGTTTTTAGCTGATTATACCCACAGCTGTCCTTCTCTGCCAGATCTAATGGAGTAGGTAGGCTGATGTAACTGGGGAGATGTGGTTCTTTAGATAGCCCAGTCCCATGCCATGAAGGGCTTTAATGTTTAAAACCAGCACCTTCATTTTGATCTGGAAGCAAACAGGCAACTAATGCAGCTCCTGAGACAGAGGTGTAAGTTGTGCTATTCTAAAAGTGCAATAATTGTCCCTGGCAGTACATTCTCTACCAGCTGAAGCTTTTGGATACTTTTCAAAGGCAATCCCATGTAAAGTACCTTGCAGTAGCCCAATCTGGAGGTGACTAGGCCATTAATAACTGTAAGCAGTTGAATGAGCAGGTAAAGTCTGAAATATGTAATCAGGGCCTTCCAATCCAGGAAAACGCACAACTGGTGCACAAGATGATGTAATGCATGCTAGGCTGACTCTTTTATCAACAATCAAACCATGGATGAGAGATGTCTTATTACAAACTAACCTGGTACCAGTAGCCAGAGGCCAGGACCACTGACAGTCCACTCATAGGGCATTAGGATGGAGATCAAAGAACTGAACTGCAGAGTTTAGCCTGCCCTTTCCTCCATAGAATAATTCATACATTGCCTAAAGTGTGATTTTGGTAATGATCTCCAAAGCAAACCTATCACTTTTCCATAGTATGTGGAATGAATCCAATCAGGAACATGGGAGAGGATAGGAAAAACTTCATATAATCCTTCCCATTTTACCCCTTACTGTCCTATTTTTCTGTGTGTGTGTGTGTGTGTTCTTACCCTCCCATTCTGCCCTAACTTACCTGTGGTCGTGAATGGTTGCGTAAGCATTTCACTGCATATTGTAGCATATATAACTGTGCATGTGACCAATAAAATTTGAATTTGAATTTGATAAGGAAGCAGGAGGGAATTCTGATGTTAAACTTACTCCCAAAAATTAAGACCCTTTCTCCGACATCAAAGGGAGAACCCTAAGAACTCTTGTAAGTGAAATGATAAATATGACATTAAATTCAAATCAAAATCAAATCAAATTGAGAGTGGCCCAAAGTTTAAGCATATGAAAATGATAAGTCTATAAAGAGCAATAGGAAATACAATATAATTTTCAGTGTCACCCCATTCCCTTATAGAATCTCTTATCTCTCTTGAATTCTAGGTACCTTATAGAGAGAAACTTCTAAAGCGAGTTCCTGTTGCTAATGAATCATTCTCTGCTTCTTCTTTGGCCTTGGTACGTTGGACAAGAAACGCTTCTGATATACAATACTTCCAACCTCCAGCAAGAGAAAGGCCGTATTATGCAAAGAGGAAGGAGGATCTGAATAAAATGTGGTTTTCATCAGACCCTCGTTTAACAAGATCTACCACTCAGTTGTATACACTCGACTCAGAGTATGCAATGCATAGGATTCACACTATTGTTTTAGACTTTAGCATGGTGCACTTCGTTGATTTACAAGCTTCTTGTTTATTAAGGGAGGTAAGTCTCTTGTATTGTTTTAGAATTTTATTAATCTAAAACTTTGATGTAGTATATATATATTTATATTTATATTTAAGGACTAGTCACATCCTGGACATAAACTGTTTCAACTCCTACCCTCAAAAGGATGCTATAGGACACAAGAACAGCTTTTTCCCGAACGCCATCACTCTGCTAAAGAAATAATTCCCTCAACACTGTCTAACTATTTATTAAGATTGCATTACTATTGTTTTCATTGTTCCATCATCCACCCACCTCACTATGATTATAATTTGTTGCTTGTATCCTTACAATTTATATTGATTATTGTCTCCTAGTATGATTTGAGTGCTTATTTGTACCCCATGACTAACATTGTGTTGCATCTTATGATTCCTGCTGTATGTACCCTTTTCTTTAATGTACACTGAGAGCACATGCACCGAAGACAAATTCCTTATGTGTCCAATCACACTTGGCCAATAAAAAATTCTATTCTATTCTATTCTGTCCTGTCCTGTCATGTCCTGTCCTGTCCCTACTTATATTTAGCCTTCAAGTTTTGAAGGTTTCCTTTTTAAAGTATGTAGTCTAATTAGCTAAATATGCAATTAGTGTTTTTAAATAATGTATTATGAATCATAAAGGGATGAAGAAACTAGATTAATAATATGGCCTTCCAGATATATTCAAAATTGACACTTCCCGAAACCTTGTGACATCAAATTTATAGCATAAAGTTTTAAAGAACACACATTTTGAAATGCTACAGGTAGTCTGGTGATACTGATCATATAATTTGATCAGAAAATAAGTAACAAGAGAGACACAAAAGGATTGGTTTATTTTTCTCTACAAAACAGAAGTCCCACAGTGGAATGCATTTTCATGTTTAGATATCACAGAGGATAAAATTCTGGCTGTAATACCCATGTCAGCTTAAAGCAAAAAAGTGATGCATTTTATGCAGGAAGCACACAGTACAGTTTGTCAAAATATGAGTACAGATGTGTACCTAATGCATAATTTGAATAGCTAAGCCAGGACGGATCTACATTGATTCCTTTTTTATTAGAAAAATATATGACCTTGATTGGCTCTTATCTATCTCAATGAACAAGGCACTAGAATCAGGACACAAGACTTTGGTTAATCCACCAACAGTATCAATAATCAAATACACTGCAGGAAATCAAACACAGGAATATCCTATTCCTTTTGTTATCTAGACTGGTTATGAAGCCAGTCACCTAGACCACATAGATCTGCCTCAAGTATTTCATGAAAAATAGATTTTCTTTTTAAAGACATACTAAATAAACATATTCAGCAATTCACTCACTATTTCTGTTGGAACTGTCAGTAGATTTGCAAGGGTATTTAGTAACCAACTGTTGTATCTTACTATCAATCCTAATAATTTAATATGAAGGGTCTGGCTGTTATAAACTGTCCTGAGATATATTTGCCAAGTGAACTAAGTTATAGCAAAAAACATATTTGCCTTAGAAATGTAAGACAGATGCATTATTTCTAGACATCCTGTACTTGACATTGTTTACCAAAGAGGTTTAAGAATTTATATAACTCCCCCAGGTATAAAGGACATAATTTAAATTCCACCCGATTTTTGGGCTGATAATCTGCAAAAGAAAAAAAGATTCACCACAATGGAAATATATTTATCTATCTAAATCTTAGCCTTAGAGCTGTGCTAGTTGGGATTTTTAGCAGACTGGGTCTCTAGATATCAGCTTACAGAAGCTCTTTTATCAAATTGTCTGAAAGTGAAATTATTACTAATTATCATATAATGGCTTTATTTTATAGCTCTGTCATGTCTTTCAGAACATTGGAATCTCAGTCCTGATAGCTGCCTGTCATCGTGAGTATAGGCATAGTAATTATTTATATGCAACAATTTTGGGCTATAGCATGAGCCACAAAATAAATAAATAAAACTCTTTTAAAAAATAAATCATACAACTGCACTAATACTTCTGCCTTTTTATCTCACAGCCAATGTAATAAAAACTTTTGAAAAGCATGATTTCTTTGACCAATGTATTACTAAAGCCCGGTTCTTTCCTACTCTGCATGATGCAATACTCTTTGCTGTGGAGTCAAACCTCTTGGAAGAGATTGTTCCAGAGGAAATCCAAAACGAAGCTCCTGAGGACATAATGGAAGGACTACAGTTAGATGATGACAAGGTATAATACTTCAATGAAGGCTCATGATAAACGTACCAACATGATTAATACTGAAAAGCCTTCATTTCAGTCTATGAATTATTACTGTATTATAGTTACAAGGGGCATCTCAGAGCAGTGGTGGAATTCAATTTTTTTTACTACCGGTTTTGTGGGGATGGCTTGGTGGGCGTGGCTGGGGGGGTCATGTGACTGGGTGGGCAGTTTCTGTAAGCAGGGCAATAAATATTAAGCTAGAAACAACACCAGAATGTTTCTTTCTTGCCTTCCTTACAGGATTAACCCTGTAAAGTGGAAAAAAACCAAAAGGAGATTTCTTCTAACAACCAGTTCTCCGAACTGCTTAGAAAATTTACTACAGGTTCTAGCGAACCTGCTAGAACCTGCTGAATTTCACCTCTGTCTCAAAGTACTCCCAGCGAAGATGATTTGCAATTATTTTTATTTCATCCCTAGGATTCTGCTGAGCACTTATATTGCTCTGCTACATGCTTCATGATTCAGATTTCTTGTGATTGACATAATCTTTTTCAAGGTTTTCTCTATTCCTATATTAAATATGTCAATTATGATTATTATAGTGCTTATCCTTCTGCTGCCAGTCCAGTATGACACTCAGTTGTGTTTCTAGAAAAAATACAATGTGCCTAGGAAAAGTTAATAAAAATCCTCCAACCAGAATCTTCCATGGATTTCAACACAGATGAAATGCTCCCTGTTAAGCTAAACGTACAGAGCAGAATTGGTTATGCTGATTTTCCAATCTGCTGATTTTGCCAGCCTCACTCTGAGGGTTGCACATTCAGTGAAACATTTAGGCAGTAAAGAGACACCCATGTATAGTATACAATCCTGATTATTTAATACTTCCAGAACAGAGGTCCACAATCTCCAGGCTATGAACCAATTCCAGTCTGTGGCCTGTTAGAAACCAGGCTGCACAGCTGGAGGTGAATGGTGGGCAAGTGAGTGAAACCAAAACTATTCCCATCTCCCAGTCTATGGAAAAATTGTTTTCCATGAAACGCGTTACTGGTGTCAAAAAGGTTGGAGACTTGTTCTAGAGCAGGAGTGTTAAACTCAATTTCATTGAGGGCCACATGAGGGTTGTGTTTGACTTTGAGGGCCAGGATGGGCATGGCCAGCTGAATGTTACTCAGGGGGTGCCTGTGGTGGCTCAAGCGCTCTGCCAGAAAAAAAAGGGCTTCCGAGCTCCGTTTCTGACTGCGACGGCCTCCTACAACCCTCTGCCAGAAAAAAAACGGAATTCCATTTTCGCTAGCAGAGGTACCACAGGCCAGTCCTTTGCTCTTTTCCAGGGTGGTCCCATGGGCCAGATCTAAGCACCCCATGGGCCGGATCTGGCCTCTGGGCCTTGAGTTTGACACCCCTGTTCTAGAGCATCTACATGAATGCAGCTATATAGTATCTTTTTATAGCTGCTGTACTGAAATGAAAACATCGATGATGAGGGCAGGAAGGAATATTACTGTGTTGTGATACATACAGTATATTGCAAAGTATTGCCTTTGCCACTTTTCAGATTTAATCTGTGTATGTACAGAACAAGCCTATGCAGGATTCATATGGCATGGGTGAAGTATAGGAGAATCTTTTTGTAAATGTCGATGGAGATTCTCAGTTATCCAGATCATGGTTATCCCAAAGGTGCTTTTTCAAGAGGCAAATGGACTTTCTGGTTTTTCTTTGAAGACATTTCGCTTCTCATCCAAGAAGCTTCTTCAGCTCTGACTGACAGTGACTGACAATGAAGCGAAACGTTTTCAAAGAAAAACCAGAAAGTCCAATTGCCATTTTGCTTCTCATCCAAGAAGCTTCTTCAGCTCTGACTGGAATCCAGTCAGAGCTGAAAAAACTTCCTGGATGAGAAGCGAAACATCTTCAAAGAAAAACCAGAAAATCCAATTGCCTATTGAAAAAGCACCTTTGGGACTTTTCATGTAAACTTTCTCAAGCATAATCTAACCACTGACTTTATACTTTTCCTCATAGTGATAGGGTTCTAGTTCAGCTGAAGGCTTTAATGTAACAGGATTGCCACTTCGGACTAAATGAATAATGTCCTTCCCTTTAAAGCTTGGTTTCTGTCTTAACTAGATTGAGTAAACTAATTAATTTAACTTGCTAAATGATTCCTTTATTTTTCTGGAATCATGGCAAAGGCTTTTCTGTATTTTGCATATGTAAGATCCCAGTAATATTCAGTTTGGTGGATAATGTGAGAGTGTGTATGCATGCATATGTGTGAATTTCTGTATATGTAGGCTTTATATATTTGTGTACATTTCAGGATATAAGAAGTTACCACTCTGGGAGAAGTAAGCAATCAGAGAGGAGTCAGCAGTCCAATGGGATCAAAGACATCCCCACACCCAAAACTGTTCGAAGTGAAACCTACATTGAGGAGCCCATATCTGATCTTTTCCGCACATTTTCTCTCCAGAGTGACCTAGAGGGTACGTTTCATCACCCTATTGAGCTAACTGCCCTTGAGGACAATGAAGATGATCAAGAATGGGATGGAAAGTTGAATTATTCCAGAGATATGTAAATTATGAGATCTATTCAGATTTGCTAAATAAACAATTGCAAAAAATATAATGCAGTTAATCTAGACTACATCTTCTTCCACCCAGTCCCCTGGGAGTAATATCCTAGGTTAAATGGTTAGCCCGTTTTTTGTTGACATTATTGCAAAATGACACAACATTTATATAATCAATAATTCATTGAGAGAAAGAATATATATTTTCTTTAAAAAGTACATTTTCATTAGGCAATGAATGAAGACTAGCTTCCCAAAAGAAATTTCTTACTTACCTTCATATGGTTTGCAGTTTTAACACTTTAAATTATAGATTTTGGATGTATAAATGCTGCCATATTTTAGACTCCAAGTTTAAATACCTGGTGTCTGCTAAGCAAATATGATTATTTTCCAAAGCAGTACTTTTAGGTCAGCTTAAAGGAATATTAAGTTTTACTTCAGATTCAGATAAGAAATATCGTTAGAGTTGTCATATATTTGTAGGTCACCATGTTAAAATTTTAATATTCTTGACCATTTTAACAGTTTTATTGTTTATAATTACAGTACATTCATGCTTTTACATACTGCATTTCTTATACTAAAGCTTGTTTCAAATCCAGTAGGCAAATGTTACCTGTTAATGTTATTTCAAGAAACATGTTGCCTCTTCTCTCAACACAATTTTCTATGGATATAATCTAGCACACTTCGTTCATGATATGGTTACTAATGCAGTCAAGGACAGGAAGTGTTCAGCTCTGACTGGCTGTTTTGGCTGCTGCAGACAGATTCCCCTTCCCTTTTGTGCTATATAGAAGGTTGATTTAACTGGGAAAGACAGCTGTGTTCTTCCATGTGTGTATTGCTGTTAAGAATCTATTCTAAACACTACCCTGCTGGATTGGACCATTGATCCACTTACTGTTCCTACATTGGCCAATCAACGGTACAAGGAAGGCCACTGAGTACATTACAGATGTTCTGCTTTTTCAGCAAACAAGGGGCCTCACACAGCTATAACTTTACTATTTTTATTACTTTGATGAAACAGGGTGGTGTAACTCAGCTACTCCAGTCACAAAAAATCTTTCCAGGTGCTGCTAGCTGCAAAAACAAAAATAGATTTGCTGTTGGCATTCCCATTACCTTGCAGCTCTAGGCAAGGCTGAAATTCACATGTTATCAGTCATTCCCTTCTGCTTCACTCCAGGCTTCTGTTGAACATGGTTTAGTGCTCTTCCAAAAGAATGCTGTATGTGTTCAGAAATAGTAGAATCAACACAAGCACGTATAACAAACCTGATAGTAATACAAGTTGACTGATCATTGAATACATTCCATCACCAACATACAAGCACCCAATTCTGACCTATTGTACATATTTTAGGGAGGTTGATTATTGTTGGCACTTGGAGGGAGAGACAGCAAAACCAGGACAAGCTATCAATCGATTTCCTTTGGTTTCACATTAAAATGATCAGGCCAGCATCAATCACTGGCATTGTGATTGTGTTAGGACAAGGTATGGCCACTGGTAACCAAATGTAATCCTTACATATTCTTCTGCTGTCTTATGGTTTGGGAGATAGTGTTACAATGTGAATCTGGAGATTTGTGAAAACCAATTATATAAAATATGACTTTTTATTTAAGTGTGATTGATAATTGCTTATTTGGTAATCCGTAGTTAAGTAAGCTATGGCTTGGGGTATTATATAAACTAGGTTCTGCTGGATATAAAAGTGACAATTCTTTTATTGCATATATCTTTTCCCATTTTCTGAACATCAATTAAAATGAAAAATATGAAAACTATCAGTATTTAAGAAACAATTCCTGTAGGACATCATCTACCACTTACTATTATATTTTGGAAGAAACTTACAAGAATTATTGGACTTTTAGTAATTCCTTGTTGAGTTTACTGAACATCAGCTGTATTTCAAAGCTTTTTGAAAGCACATTTAACAAAATATAATAAATGATTTCTCTGTCTCATGTACACAATCCATTTGTTTTATTATGTTGTGACAGTTGTATGCATTGGTGCCTGTAGGGTTATTCAGGAGTATATTCATTCTTTCAGTTTAATATGAGAAACACTGCCAAGATTTTTAAAAACATTTCTTAAAAAGAGTATTTAATGGACCATTGTCACTTATTTACTTTTTAATGGTAGATTTTTTTCTGTTCACGGAATATAAAGGAAGCTCACAAACACAGGCCTCAATTTTATAAGAACCCCTTTTTATTATTGTTCAATCATTGAAAATTTCCAAGTCTTTTCACAGTGTTAGAAACAGAGTTGGTCCCTTTCCAAATAAAGTTACTTAATATTAGTAACATTGCTGTGGAAGAAAAGTGTGGATGATTTTACCCAACAATTAAAATTATATTTATATAAATCAGTGCTTTTCTAAGGCACTTTTTCAGTGCTATTTGGGAGTGAAAACAACTATTAAATGGTATGGATTCAACAGTCTTTCTTCATTAAAAAAAAAGAACCTTTGATTCAGATAACGGGATAGATTACTTTTATCAATTCATCCTTATTAGCAACTTCCTTCCACATATCACATATGGTATTATGGATACCTCACAATCTCCTACAGCAAATCACACAATTACAAAGGGAAAGGAATTAGAAAACTACAATATTAATATACTTCTGGAGCAACCTAAATTTGAATGAAACTCCATACCCACAGTCTTTAAAAGTTCTTATTTTCAGGAATACATGGGTGAGTGAAACTTTCAATAACTTTATGTGGATGTGTACAGGTAGTTCTTGACTTATTTGAGCCTAAAATTTCTGTTGCTAAGTGAGACAGTTGTTAAGTCAGTTTTGTCCTATTTTATAACTTTCTTGCCACAGATGTTAAGTGAATTACTGCAGTTGTTAAGTTAGTAACACATTTAAGTGAATCTGGCTTCTCTATTGACTTTGCTTGTCAGAGGGTCATAAAAGATGATTACATGATGAACAAATGAACTGTTGTAAGTCAAGGACTAGCTATACTATATTTTCCTAACATAATCATTGCTATTTATGTCGCTGCCAGGCTAAGATCAAAATTTTCTGTTCGGGTTTCACTTTTATAAATAGTAATAGCAATAGCACTTAGACTTATTTCCATTCCACAGTGCTTTACAGCCCTCTCTAAGCAATTTACAGAGTCCACATATTGCTCCCAACAATCTGGGTCCTCATTTTATGCACCTTGGAATGATAGAAGGCAGACTCAACCTTGAGCCTGGTGAGATTCTATCTGCCAAATTACAGGCAGCCAGCAGCCAGCAGAAGTAGCCTGCAGTACTGCATTCTAACCACTGTGCCATCGCAGCTCTTAAATAATTCTCAAGATAATGTAGATTATCGTTATCATTGTGAACATTATCATTGTTGATGATCATGATATGTTCATGATAAATCCTACTATCAATAAGGTTTACAGGTAGTCCTTGACTCACAACCATTCATTTAATGACCATTCAAAGATACAACAGCATTGAAAAAAATGACTTACGACCATTTTTCACACTTACAACTGTTTCAGTATCCCCATGGTCACATGAGCATGACTACTGGCATCTATTTATGACAGTTGCAATATCTGGTTGTCATGTGATCACCATCTGTAACCTTCCCAGCTGGCTTTCCACAAGCACATCAATGGGGGGAAAACAGATTCACCTAAATAACCACATGATTCACTTAACAACTGCAATGATTT
>JAEANM010014124.1:0-14131 GCA_017656035.1 Myanophis thanlyinensis | reverse complement strand
GAAGGAAGGAAGGAAGGAAGGAAGATCTGCTCAGCAAGAAGACAGGGAAAAAAGGAAAGTAAGATTTGGGCAGTGGGATAGGTTTCCTAGAATATACCATTATATATAAACACAATAATAAAGCCAAATATTTCCAGTTAATGAAAACTACTGTCAAATTTGTGGCCAAAATGAAATGTTTGTTTCATAATAAATGGGTTTTAAAAAGTATTTAATACGTTTACGTTTAATGGCAAAGACTGTGATAGTCTTTGCTTTCAACTTGCTAGAGACATTTCTATCAATGTACAAAATGGCTTAAGCATTTCACACTTCAGAATAATGAAATAATCTTCATGTGGCATTTGTGATGATTTCAGATTGAGACTCCTGGCTTATCACCCATGACTGTTCCTACAACACACTGATCCATGAAGAAAACACTACTTTCAGAAGCACTGAGGGGAAGAAAAAAGGCAACCAGAAACTATTCCTAATGTTAAAAGATAGGACATTGCAAAACAGAAATAGATTAAAGCATTTCTTAAATTTCATCCCTTTATAAATGAGGAAAATTGAGGGAACACCCCCCCACACACACGCACACTAAGGAACAGAAAATGCACTGAGCTAAGAAAACAAATCTTTATTTGTTCAAAAGATTCCAAAGTTCTTTCAAATTGAACTTGAAGCAGATCATTTGCATAAGTCAATATGTTGAAATAATTAAAGGCCACCAGATCAAGCAAAAGGGCACAAGGTATAATCTTGGCCCTAAATGCTACTACAGATGACAAATTGAAGGGACACCTTCTATATTTGGCAGGAAAGTGTGGGCTAGGATTTTGATGTGCCCTTTAGAGGAACCATAATGAATTGAGGGCATCTACAATGTATACTTATGCTTCTGAGGTCAGAAAAACATAAAATGAGAAAGTAAGAATCCTTTCCATTTTATTGAATGAAATTTAATCTCATGCCTCACTGGATGATAACTGGGATTTCTTTTCTTTTTTACTCCCTTCAAGTTACGGACAGCATGGTAGTTCATTTTTTCGTCTTCATCGGATCTGAATGAAGTAATATCTAACTTTAACATTTTGTTTGCAATTTCAAGAAAAATCCCGCTACTTTGCAGAACTCATGCTAAGTCAAGGAAAGACAATTGAGGATGCATGTGATTGGATCTATGCAAAGAAGCTGCTTGGCAAAGCCTTTTGGCATGAATGAAAAAAAAATATTATAGTATTTGGTAGACTTGCATAACTGCTTCAAAAGCTTTCCCTAAATGTATTCATACACTTCATTGGCCTTGCAAAGTATAGCATTACAAAGTGTAGTAAAGTGTAAACCCTACATAAACTAGAAACCACCTTATTATGGAATTTACTGCATGCCCTGATTTCTGCCTACTCAATACATTTGGCAATGTGGAAGAAAGGCGTGACTCAAGATATGAATAATTGAGATGGCTTCTATGCCACAGAATAGTAACAAAAAAGCATCCAAGAGGTACCAGGGAATTAAAAGGATTACATTCCCCCATCTAGTTTCCAATATAGATCATCTATCAAGATAGCCAAGGTAGGGCAGCAAGGCAAACTACTAATAATATCCTTGTACTTGTGCAGCTACCCAAACTCAGTAGCAAATACTCAATATTGGCAGACTGCAGATGGGGCTTCTAGATATCACTTTGTTTACCCTTTGCCCATTGCATCATGTAGTCTGTTAATGGACAGAATAGGAAAGGTTGATGCCCATTCTTCTCTTAGCTAAGACTTGATAATTTATTTATTGAATTTATTTGCTGCCCATCTCATAGCAAATGACTCCGGGCAGTTTCCAGCATTAAAACATTAAAATCCTAGCAAATAAATATTTTTAAAAGAATAAAAGTAGAAATTCCTATCAAGATAAAATATAGTTAAATTATAAATTCTACATATCAGGTTAGCACTTTCATCCAGAATTACAATTTTGGAAGATAGATGAAGTCCCAGAATTCTCCTGTTTGAAAACAGGATCTTTAGGTTAGGAGATCTATCATTCTTCATTGTAGTCTAGACTTTTTTGGATAAAGTCCAATTTTCATGAAAAAGAAACTAGCCAACACCCTACCCTTCTTTTCATGCTACAGTCAGGTTGCATCCTCCCACTGTGTCTCCCTTGACAAGTTACTATTTAAGTTTGCTTCCAAGTAAACTGTATATCTTACCTTCTTACATCTATCAAACATATTGCACAATAACAAGCAACACTTAATAACAACCAGCAAAAAAACAGTTCTGCAAGTGTTTGACCTTGCAATACCCATTCAACATTCAAGCTGACCCAAAGACGGTTCAAAGGGGACAGTGGATCTCCCCTTTAGCGATGACCTTATTGCATCAAGGAAACTTTTGTTTAGACCAGAGAGGAGGAAGAAACCTCTGTACAGAAAGACTCCATCTGAATGTTTCTAATGTTTCTTCGGTAATCCTGTCTCATAAAGCCAATTAGAAATAGATATTAACTTCAGCAACTTCTCGCCCAAAGATTGCTTCCAAAAGCCTCACTGCTTTGATGTTCCAGGAGATGATCTTCACTCATGCTAAATTGTTTTGTAAAAGCACCTTTTTATGAGTGCTTTGCACAGCCTTAATAATTATACTTCTGAGTTCAAAACAATCGTTTCCAGAGCCAATTATAATATAGTCAAATAATTTAAAATGCAAGATCAGGATAACTTTAAACTATTAAAAGCATTAGGAAGAGACATGCTTCCATTACACAAAGTTGAACTATTTGTCCATTTAACACAAAATACTATTTCTTTGCACTTTCTATTATATCAAGCAGAGCTCGAACACTATCACCTGCCGGTTGACCTTTCCAACTCATCTCTGATTCTGCTGTAGAGCATGGTTGGACAACCTCCAGGCTAAACTTGCCCCTGGACCTCTTTTTTTGTAGCTGATGGAAATTGCACTGTCAAACTCTATTAACAAATGCTAAAAATAGACATATTTCCTGCCAATTTGAGGCAGGAAAGCTGAACACTAAGGCAAACTATTTTGACAGACAAAAAAACCCTTTCCAATTAGCCCAAACCATATATAAAATAGCCCATTCATGTAATGTCATCATATCTTCCCCCCATGACTTTAGGCCATACAGATAGAATCAAAGAAATTGTCTTATCCAGCCAGGACAATCTGCCTGCAAACATTTAATTCAAACGATTTGGTCTGCAAAATAATTATAAACATAACAGGCAAGTTATCAGGATCAATCTGCATGGGGAGAATATTACAAGAAGAAAATTCTGCCATGCAAAAAATAAATAAATTTGAAAGATTTTATAAATGTCATCTGTTTCACTTCCAAAGTTGGAACACTCAGAAAACAATTTGAGATGAAGAACTTACATCTTGGGGGAAATCCACAAGACAGTTATAATGATAAAGCAAGGGAATTTCACCTTGAACTCCAGGAAGGAAGAACAGAATATAATGTCATAGTTCCTAACAAAAATAAACAGCCAGATAGTGCAAGGAATATGGAGTCACTCACCTGTGTTGCTCTCTCCCCATGAAAAATTCACTACTGTGTTGTCTTGACATCACTGCACTGTTTTAGTGGAAGTGAAGAAATCATATCTATATACCTTTCATAAAACAGTGACCTGTAAAAGAGGAGAAGGCTACTTAAGTTGACATATAATAATCAAGACAAAATGAACTTTGGGTCCTTGTATGAGAGGTAGAGAGAGATAAGTTTTGCACCTATACATGATGTCTTCATAGGGCTCTCTACAATAGATAGAATAGCCAGTTTAGGCATCTGAAGTTAACATGTCAGCAATTCATCTGGTCCTAGTCCTCAGAGCTAGAGGTAAAAGAAATGTCTGGGTTAGTTAAGAGCAATTGTTGTAATTTAGAGATGAAGCAGAACCTTCTTTTCTTTTGATGATCAGGCATGTCTTCCAATGTGTCTGCTTTATAAGATATGGAAAAATAATAGAACAATTTGCTTGTCTCAGTTTGTGGAGTTATTTGAATGAAAATGAACAGAAAATCTGTTCAATTTACAAACTAATAAAGGCTGCTTTAATGACATAGTGGTGCCATAATTAGAGATAATGAAGTAATATGCAGTTTACTAAGAAATCTGGCATGATATTTATATATATAGATAAGTACTTATGCAATGGGTGCTATAATACCAGCTGTTCTGTCTTCAAAGCTTATCATAAAATAAGTAAATTTTTTACAAAAATTCTGCTGGGTAATGGCAATTGATGGTGTGTGATCAAGCTGCATTGGCATTTGGGGGCAAGTACTTGTTTGTGTTGCCAGATGGTATCATTCTATAATTCCTTACTAAGACTTCTGGGTTTCTCAAAATACTTACAATTAAAAGATTAATTGCTGACCATGAACATTTGGTTGGCCCTTTTCTGTTGTGATTGGTTCAGTTCATTTGATACAGCAGTTCAGTTGGTTTCTCCAGTGTCTCCTCTTTCTAGATGTAATCTGAGCTGTACTGCCTGTGTTTGATATATGCCCAATTAATAATTGGACTTTACAGTAAAGTAAATTCAGGGAAATGAATGAAAAAATCAAAATCCTTCACCACTTAACTCCAGCAGAAAATCTGTCCAGGAGGTATCATCTAGAGTTAAGCAATCAGGGTAGGAAATGAAGATATTATGGCTATTTATCCTTTAATTCATGAATTTTAGGTGAAAAGTCTAATGAGTATGAACTCAGACTTTTGGTGACTGCAAATAATGCTTGAATTGTTTCAAGTAATTTAGAAGGTAAGATACAATGAAGACACCTTGAACTTGAGTTTGACTCCAGATGGCTTTATGGACAGATCAAAATAATATTCTTAAAAGCAATAGTTGACCATTGATTACTTCCTGGATAGTTTTTCAACTTCCCTGTCTAGCCTGCAGCCCTTGAATAATTTCCCGGTGCTCCCATTTTTCTCCCTCTGTTTATGTGAGCCAGGCACAAAGAATAATTATAAACCCCAAATGATGTGGAAGTACTGGTGATGATGACTAGGAATTATGTTTCAGCAGATTCCTCTTCTTTCCACACGTTTTATTTCAATGTAATTCAAGAAGTATTTCTCTTATTCCTCTGGTCATATCCAAAGTAGTAGACAGAAACATTCTCTTCCCTCCTGCTTTTTTTTTTTTTACTAATTCTTATTTAATTTTAATGAAAGAGAAGCTAGTTTTCTCATTTCAAAGACCATTTCAGAGAAATTGATAAGCTTCTCACTTAATTGGTTGCAAAGTAGGATTATGAATGTCTTATCTTTCATGGAACAATATTTTGTCCAGTTATCTGCAGCCTTTTTTGGCTTCTCACATTTGTATTAAATCTCAGAAGCAAAGTGAAGATGGAAGTGAAAATTTTTGAGTAAATATACTACTGCCACTGCGGAGGGAGTGCTGTCCTTGGACAATTATTGGATAATTTCTCCTTACCCAATATAAATTTTGAAAAAAAACAAACAAACCTCCTCAATTTATAATTTTTGAGGATTCAAAAAGGCCATTTGTGTTTTGCTTTCCTTCTTAGTTATGGAATTCTTTCCTTTGGCAAATTATTTTAAGTTCTTCATATTCAATTTTTTGGACCCCAGGATATTCTCCCAAATATTTTTGTATGAGACATTAAGTATCCATTCAGACGTTATCAGCAAACACAGCATGAATATGTAAAATAAAGCATATAGTTCTGTCTCCAGGCCAAAAATTTTAACTTGATTTCTAATCAGCTGAAATTTAATTTTTGCAACAAGAAGCCTTTTTTTTACCCATGCACATTTTTGGTAGCTCCCAGCCTCAGTTTTCCATCAAACTGTAATTTTTAAGACATGAATTTAGAGGGGAAAATGCCCAGCTGGGAGGCAGTACCTAGGCAACCATGGTTGTTGAAGAATGCTAAGGAGGATTATTCTGGAAAGTACTTAGATGAGAGCTCTCCAGAATGTTCCAGGGATGGAAGACAAACAATCCCAGGATTCCAGAAAAGTTTGGGGAGATGAAAATCAATAGGTTTTCTTGTGATCTCAGAAAATTTTATGGATGTGTCCATGAAATCATCTTAAATTAAAGGTGATTTTACTCAGAGGAAAATGTATTGAATATATAACAGGAACTTATGATCCAGAGCTCAAGGAAATAGATAATGCAGCATAATTTCATTGCCCATACAGATGCCATTTCCTACCACTCTGACTAAATTAATTTATTAATTTAGCCAGCTGACAATTTGACTAGGTTCTTTTAAGATAACACTCTTAAGAAGATCAGTTACAAACCTCATCTTACATACTGTGCTCAACCAATTTTTGACTGTAATCAAAAATTACAGTCTTGGCTAACAGGCTTTTTGGTGATAAGCTGAGCATGTTCAGCATGAACTGAGGGGTATGGGTGGTTCAAAAATATCATAAATATAGAAATGTGTTTTATTTTACAACATGATAGACTGGGCAAACCCTGAAAATGTGTTAATCCAGAAACCAACTTAAATGTGCTGGGTGAAAAAAATTGTTCATGGAAGACTTCAATAATAGTCCAGTAAAAGATGATACCAACTTTTAGCAGTATGTCAAACAAGAATTTTGTTTTGGGGCTTCTGTACAGAATACTACTGTAATACTATTGCTCAGCAAAATCAATTCTCAAAAAGATTTGCTTTGTTGTTCTGGTAATGGGTTTTTTGTTTTGTTTCTGTTTTTATCTTTATTTTTTTAAATTGTGGGAAGTGGCTTTATACCAAATCTGACCATTTGTCCACCCAACATGGTCTTCTAGTATTAGCAGTCACTCATTTCTTAGAAGATGCTAACCCCAGCTGCATCTGGAAATTCCCTAGGCTAAGATCTGATAGTTTTTGCATGAAAACCATGTACTCTGCTATTGAGCTACACCGATTTCCTACCCAATTTGTAACATGTCATTTATTTATTTATTGGTATGTTGCATTGTTTAAATTGAATTAGCAATTGAGTTCCCACAGTGGAAAGGTGAGGTGGAAGCCCTTAATAAATCAATTCTATATAAATGTGTTCTTTCTCTTTCGCATAGATCTTTGGAAACCAGCATTTGCAAAGATGAAATATCTCAGCTGGTTGAGCAAGAATATTTGAGCCTTACCCAAGAGAACGCAACAGAGATAGAAATGCAAAGGTCTGAAGATGAGAAAGTGGCCCCTGTTATTTCAGTTAAGGCCCCAAATAGCAAGCAGCTACTCATGCTTTCTGATGGGGATCAGGCTTCAGATGAGAAGGAGACAATGGAAAATGTCTATAGGGCACTGACTGGAAACAAAAGAGATGTGAAGTTGAAGTCTATTTGTGATGTCCAGTTGTCCACCAAGTCTACTGTTACAGGCATTTTACTCCCTGCAAAATTAATCCACAAGAATAACAAAAGTACAGAAAGTGGAAACAATGCAATAGCTTCCAACACTCAAATTGCCAAGCTCTTGGCTCAGCTCCCACTCAAACGTGTTGAGGCTACCAAAACTCTGGACAGTAAGTTGGTGACTGAAGAAACCAAGCTCATCAAGGATCTATTGCAAAACAATGTTTTTGGATCTGTGCCCCACAAAGACAGTATCACAAGGCCACCCCCAATTATGACAATAACAGAAAGTCAAGGATCAGGTCAAAAGAAGCAACTCCCAGTGTTTGCCAAGATCTGTTCAAAAACTGAACCTGAACTTGTTGCTGATGGACTCTGTCAAAATCATGGTAAGAGCCGTGGACTAATGTTAAATTGAGAATACTCAATAAGAACAGACCTAGGAAATATAAAAAAAAGTAATGTTGGGCTCAAACCCACCTTATAATTTCTCAGAATATTTCTTTCTCATAGGAAGAAACTTTTGCTTTACTATATTATTCACAGGAAGCTTAAGGATTTCTAATATCTCTGGATAGTTTGTATTTTAACTTTGTTTTTGGAGGTAGCTGAGAATTCACTTCCAGGGACTGGAAGAGGACAAGTACCCAGAGAATATTTGCAACTCCCTATTTCTCTTTCCCTCCAACTCTGCTTATCCATTTTCCCTCATAATAACAAAGCCAGTGCATACCTGTTAGGACTGAGCTGAAATATTTTATGGATTCCCACACCACAAGCCTTGCAAATTATTATCCAGTCTGAACTCAAACTTGGCACACAACTTTCTTTAAGAGAGAGGTTGCCTTTACAAAGATACTTAACTTTGTTAGTGAACTAATTAAACTACTCCTAAAACAAGATAAAAACAAATGAAAGTTCAAAATATTCAAGTTCAGCTAGTAATAATATAGAATCATTGATAATGTACTTTTCAAATTTCACCTTAAAAACATGTACCATGTTACCTGGTCTACAGACTTGGGGATTGTACATTTGAAGACATTCCCAAGACACTCCAAAACAATATATGATTTTGAGGCTATGTCTGCTGGATGGAGGACATGAGGGAAAAAAAAGAGGACATGTTCTCCTTTTGCTGGGCATTTTATAACCCTAATCAGTTGCCCAAAATGTCTCCTTTTGGAGGATCCCTCAGCCATCTTCTCAGGCCATGAAATTTAATTAAAGTATTGCATAGTTTGGGAATATTTTTTGTCTTCCAGCAAGCAATTCATCTGCTGGAATATTAAAAGGACCTTCCAAGAAAGAATGTATTTAGAGAACACAGAGTGTTCCCCTCAGGAATAAGAGAAAGCAAGACGTTTGAACAAAAATGGCGGAGAAATTTTCCCACCTTTTTTGTTGTTGATGCAGCCTTAGCACAAGAGATGCAGTTTGGTACTTGATGCTGCTTATTTTTTCAACCCAGGAACAAAAGTATCATTTTAAAAAATTGATAGTATCAATCCATTATAGGAGTTGTTTGGGAAAACAATCTCTAGCATAAAGTACAGGCCTATTTATAGCTATGTAAATAATGCTATATCTCCACAGGCATAGTTCATATAATTTTTATTTTCATAGAATTTCAGGGCCTGGCTAATAACTTTTTAAATGAAATCTCTTGAAAGATCATGAAGATATTTTTTTAAAAGAATTTACAAAACATAAATCTTTTCCAGACCTGGCAGTTTCAAACTTAGACACTGGATGCTTGGCTAATAATGGCAATAATGACCTGTATATGTTTCATTGTTCAAAGGAAATTAGATAACCTGATTTTTATTACTCCCCCTAGTCCAACAACCTCCAGAGTCATAGCTTTTACTGTTCCCTGATTTACTTTTACATCATTGAAAAATTATCCTTTTTAGCTCAGATTCTCCCATGACCATATGTTTACTAGGCTAACAAGGTGTACAGTGTCATCGATGGGCTTCTCTGCACAGGTATGCCAGCAGGTCAGTAGAGCTAATCTTTTTGTAAATGATGTGAACTCAAGTTATTTTAGGATCTCATTCCCCCAGATATCGATTGACCACTCACATTCTTGTTATTTAATCCCAAGTTAAACTTTCTAGGGCTGGTGATTATTTTCTATTAACCTTTGTTTCTTAAAACATTCACAACTAATTTCCTTCTGGTTAATTTTTGTTATGTCTTCCATATTGAGTAGTAGAGTTTCTAAATGTTCACAAAGTGTACAATGCAATGGTATTTGTTAATCGAATTGTCTTGACTTAGGAAGAATTTGAGACAGGCATGGGGTGGGGGTGGGGGGAGGTAGAAGCTGTTTAATGATATACAAGTATTTTATGGCATAATTTCCATTTATGATAAAAATTAATTCAGAAACCATTTCATATGCTAGAGATAGCACATTAGACACAAAAATGAGTTTTTATAACAGATAGCCATCTTGAGAACACCAGAATCTTAGCAATTTATCAGTTTTCCTTTTAATTAAAACTCAAGTATAGTTTATGCACTGTTTCCTTTGGTAAGAATATTTTGGAATGCTAGTAAAAGGGGCAGCAGTGACTTCCTTTCCTGTTTTATCTCTTTAGCTTTCAGAACAACCAGTGAGGTTTGAGATTTGGTGGAATTTTCTAACTTATATTCCGGTTACCTCAACATAACTGGTTTAGCCATGGCTGTTTTGAGCTTTATGAAAAGACACACTGAGAATAGTTGTTTCAAATCAAAGGAGGCAGATTACATAGATGTAAGCAACACTTAACACCTACTTTTAAGAAAAGGCATTTCCAGAGCAGCAAATGGACTTGGAAAATAGGAGAAAAAATATGTTTAATGTCTTTCTGTCTGTTATCACCTTTCTCCAGTTGCTCACCCATCCTTTTTCCTTCAGTGCCTTTTAAAATAAGCACTCCAAAACAGCTTGGAGTGCACATTGGAGTCTGAAGTTATTGGCTAGATTAAAAAAAAAAAAAAAACAAGACCTCATATACAGAATCCTTGATTCTAGTAGTCCTAATGTAATGTTTTTTTTTGTTTTTTTTTAAAAAAGGAAAATATTTTATTATTTTACTGCTAGGCTATTTTTCCTAGATACCATGTTCACCCATTTTTTATCTTGGAGTTAACTTTTAATGGTTCTCATGAAACAGGAAGTTTTCTTCCTGAGGGATCTATGATGAAAAAAGAGAATTTAGCCCCAGGCAGTGGTGGAATTCATTTTTTTTACTACTGGTTCTGTGGACGTGGCTTGGTGGGCATGGCTGGGGGGGGGGGGTCATGTGACTGAGTGGCCAGTTTCTGTAATCAGTGCAATAAAGATTAAGCTAGAAACAACACAAGAATGTTTTTTTCCTGTCTTCTTTACAGGATTAACCCCTGTAAAGTGGAAAAAACAAAATGAGATTTCTTCTAACAACTGGTTCTCCGAACTGTTTAGAAAATTTACTACCAGTTCAAGCGAACCTGCTAGAACCTGCTGAATTTCACCTCTGGGCCCAGATCTCATGGCCATCATAACAAAATATAGATGGTTTCTGATATGGGTGTTGTTGGAAGTTAGCAACCACCTCTCTCCTAGAAAAATGAAAAAATATATATATTAAAAGTCAGAATATTTCCCCTAAAAGATAATTAGAAATCTTAAGACAGAAACTAAGCCCCTGCCCCTGCCCCCAGCAAATCAATAGTTTGGTTATTTGGAAGACAAAAGACTGAGCTAGCTTTATTTGCAACAAAAAAGGTCCTCATCCCCAGAACATTATGGGATTGCCCAACTATCTACATGGCACAAACAAAAGCTTCAACCAAATTTGAATCATGACCCATAGCCACATAAGAGTCTGACAACCAATCAGGATACTTTCCCTTGCCACAGGAACAGGAAGCAAGGTCATAAGTCAAGAGAGGGTATAAAATCTTTCTCTCAGCCATGTGGGCCCTTTTCGCTCCAGCTCCACCAATAAAGCCATCCTTCCAAGCAGCCTCCATGTTTCCAGTGTCTTTCTCCCCACTTGGAACTGAACCCAGATGGACATTTCTTCCAACAATGTTGGAACCCTAACAGTTTCAGAAGGTCATAGGCACTCTTCATATTGCTGAGAAGCAGTGCTCAAATTATTTTGGGGGATAAAATAAGTAAGATTTCTTGTCAAGATTTAAATTGCTGTCTTTACCTACTATAATAAGGAATCAATTAAGATGGGCAGCCCACAGGAATCCAAGGAATTTCTTATATTATGTGGAAATTTCCAGGCACAATGATGAAGCCCTCCCTGACTTCTGAAGGCTTTGATAACTACCATCATTTTCTTAGAAAGATACTACTGTATAAAAAAAGTGTTGGCCTTATAAGTACACATACAGTTAGAAAAAAACCAATCATCTAGATCAATTTCTGTTGGACATCGGGCCAATAACATAAAACAGCCTTTACTGGCCTGATAAGTGATTGCCACTCACATTTCATTTGAACATTGCCCAGTCAACCAGCAAGAGAAAAAACTTAAAATTTGGTATATTATTATTAATATTGTAAATCTACATGGCAAATAGGAAATAAGTATAACATATCCTTGCTTTTATTACATAAGAATGAATAGAACAAAATCACACATGGCTTTTAGAGGTGTGAAGAAGGCTAGAAGAATTTTGAAAGTCGGTATAGTTTAATGGTTACGAAGCTGGAGCAGGGAGACTCAGCCATAGAAACTTACTGGGTGTCTCAGGGCCAGCTGTTCTCTCTTTCAACCCTACCAGCTTTTGTTGTGGAGAAAATTATGTTTTATGTTCTACTTACAAATAAGTGCATACCAAAAAAAAGATGTATATATCTATAACTTCTCTCAGAGAATAGAAGTTGCAGATTAAACTTCTAATTAAAGGAACTGATGTTTACAATAACATTTCCCTTCTAAACATTTTTTTGCTCCCTTCAGTATGTGGTTTCCCAATACCATGAAAAAGTAAAGAATTTGCATAAAAACAACACCTACACCTATCTGTTACTAGATTATTGCATATTTCGTATGACTCTTGTTACTTTTGGATTTTACTGATAATATATATCAGCCAATTATACACAACTTAACAATTACTCTTACAAAATGCTTAATGTCTGATATTCAGAACATAAGTTTAGTTAATGTAATCTAACACATATTGAGGAAGCTTACTACACACAGATATCACCAATTAGTCCACCATTTTAACAATCAACATTCATGCAATTAATAGAACACTTCATATTTCCTCTAATTTTGAGTTCTGCATGGGCATATGTTATGATGAACTAATGCAGAATAATTTATCTGTACTCTATGTGCATTGGGGGGGGAGAGATAGTGGAATTGCTCAAGATTTAATTTCTGTTCAAACTTTCCCTCACAACATGATGCTAGGTAATTTGGTAGACAACTGAACAGGGAAGGCTAAAATAAGATCATTTCCAACAGATTACCTACTTACTATATACACCTTTGAAAACAAGGTTCTAGAGGATCATCAGTTATAAAACTTCATTTGTTTCCTTAATATCTTACAATCTCACCGCTTCTGGTGAATGAGGTAGAGAGATTTAACAAGTAGAACTGAGTTAAGGAATTTGGTGTAAAATTTGCAGCCTTAATGAAGAAGAAAACTGAATGAAGAAAAGATACATGATACAACAGTGCTTCCTTCCTTCCTTCCTTCTTATCTTATTAATATGCCAGACATTTCTGCTGTGAGATTGTTAAAAGGCTGTTGATGCCCCAGACTTTTCTCCCTGCCTCTGCAAATAGCAGAAACCAGCAAAGCTGTGAAGATTGCAGATGCAGATAGTAAATCATTTTGAATTTTCCTCTTTCAGGATGAACTCCTGAGAGAATTCAGGCTTAGCATACTTCTGACATGTATTTATGTGTTGCTTACAGAACAGGGTATAGTGAAGATTTCCTGTGTTTAAACTGTATGCATTAAACATGTCAAAAATGCAATCACAATTTATTTTTCCATCACCGTCTCTCTGGTAGAACACAGAAGTTCACAACAGGACCAATATTATGGTTTTAAATCTCAAAAAGTTTGATCTTCCCAAAACCAATGGAAAAAGTTAGTAAAAAGCCTCTGTTTGTCATATATTCCTTATGAATTTTCAAGCTACTGCTATATACAATAAATCTTTGTTCATAAAGAAGAATGATATGGGAAGAATGATATGTCCAATTGTTTGGACAACAATTTCATCAGAATTTACCTGTACAACTGAATACATTTTACTAAAAGATAAAAAATAGCCATATCTCCATTGCATCTTCATATGAAACTGCAGGACTCGTGTTCAAATGCTAATTCATAATAAGACCAGCCAGTATATGATGATGAACAGTCAGTGATGACCAAAAAACAAAACAAAACAAATGAAATAGATTCATGTTGCAGGATTACTTAGTTATGGACGTAAAGATTACCATTCATGTTTACAATAGCTGTTTTCTGTTTTCTGTCCCATATCAATCATATTGTTAATAGAAATGAAAACATATTAACTTTTCTGAGTACACAGGCTTACTTGTTCACATTCCCTTTTAAATAACTAATAAAGTGTTTTATCTTAGATGCTGGCAGCCTATTCCTGGTCTTGCCGCAGCATGGAAGCTAAGCATGGGAGACCACCATGAAATGTAGGATAGATCGGGCAATATATAGTAAACAATGGGCTAGAGTGATGGTAAATAGGGATTGTACAGAAAAATTAGAGATAAAAAAAGGGGTCAG
>JAEANM010014123.1:0-14131 GCA_017656035.1 Myanophis thanlyinensis | reverse complement strand
AATAATTATATATTTTTGAAATCAAGTGTTCCTCTGTACCTAACAATAATTTATCTAGTTGGTTTAATCCTATCTCAGTCCTGAATTCCTCACAATCTCTAATATATCTAGATTTAATTTGTAAATTTGGCCACCAGTCTATATTTAAACCCGGTCCTTAAGTTCCTTATTAGTTTTTAATCTTCCTTGGGCATTCTAATTTCAATTTGTTTTTAGCATCTAATTATATGGTGAATCCCTGGAGTTGCCAAGTATCAAGCTTAAGTTGAAGGGAATTTTTCCCTTACATGACATTTCTCTCCCTTTTTCTGTCTAGTTATTTCTTCTTCTTGCTTCATCCCCATCCTTAATCATCTCCTCCTTGTTCTCTTTTCCTGAAAAATAGAATTCTTATTGTGTATATGTGAAGATTCCGAGTCCTTGCGGAGATGGGGCGGTATATAAATATGATTAAATAAATAAGATTGCTAATGTAATCTTGACTTTTAGAAAGTTGTTTATTTATAGACAATTTAATTAGGTATTATTCAGTTAATATGTGATGTTTTTAGATCTATATCCACAAACATGCACATATATAAAGGGTCTCATGAATATATTCATTGAAGTAGGAAGGAATCAGAAGAATTAGATTTAGGTGGAGATGGCAATCTAAATTAATAAGGTAAAGAAGATCGGTACTGCACAGGTATTTTATTGGTTTTGTTTTATCTTGTCTGGCATGTCATCATTTTCTTCCCAATCATTTTCCTTTTGTATAAATATGTTAATACTACCACCCATGTTACAATAATTTTACAACTGTAGAATGATTAAAATCAATCTGGCTATTAGTAGTAGGCCTAACAAGGCTTCTACTATGAGTTCAGGCCTTGAACAGTCAGTCAAGACAAATTTTTCCACAAATAGAGAAAACTGACTCAAGCTGTACAGAACACTTAGCATCAGAAATTTTGCAAGTTGACCTGTAGTGTAGCTAAGATGGAGGAAAATTGGATAAGATGTGCAAAGAGGACATTAGTGTGGTATCGATGCAAAACCAAGTACTGAATCTCTGTGAAATATCACTTGATTCAAAAACATGTAATGAATGGTTTGGAATCTGCCTTCCTTCAGGAATAATTGCCATTATTCCACATTTACTTATTTATTAAATTTAAATAGCCAAACATCTCATATTTACTTATTAATTTAAATAGCTAACCATCTCACATTGGTCAGACCAGTGCCAGAGGCCCAGCAGGGTGTCTTTTATAATACAGGTAGTCCTCAACTTACAAAATTTTGTTTAGCGGCTGTTTGAAGTTAGAATGGCACTAAAAATAGTGACTTATGACCATTTTTCACACTTATGTCCATTTCAGCATTCCCACGGTCATGTGATTTACATTTGGATTCTGACTCATATTTATGATGGTTGCAGTGTTCCAGAGTAACGTGATCTTCTCTTGTGACCTCTGACAAGCAGTCAATGGGGAAACCAGATTCACTTAACAACCATGTTACTAATTTAACAACTGCAGTGAATTCAGTTAGCAAATGTGGCAAGAAAAGTGGTAAGATGGGGCAAAACTCACATAACAAGTTAATTTAATAACAACATAAATTTTGGGCTCAATTGTGGTTGTAAGTTGAGGACTACCTGTGTTTCTTATTTCCAAGTGGATTTCCCTTCCCCCTCTAAAGAACAATCTAATTTTTAAATGTGCTTTTAGATTTAAAGTGTATATTGCTTCATCATAGAAGTCATAACACATTGATATGAATCAGTTTCACACAGCTTGATTGTTTCAGTTTCCATTATAGAATTTCTCCATATCTGAAGGACACAAAGGCAGGCAAGGATTATGTAGTTAAGCTTAAGCAACTGCGTGAAATTAATGGTTCAAAGTTTGCTTGTCTTGATGTAAAACGATCAACTGCAGGAAATAGATTGTATACTGGAGAATATTATCAATATGTCTTTATATTTGGACTTTCCATTTCTGTCAGGATGCCAAGGCATTAGCTGTTAAGATTTCTTGACTGAGAAAACTGCATTTATATCTACTAGTGTTTATAGATCTTATCAGAGCTGTGTCCCTAAGGAAAGTAGATGTGGCTGTTATAAAAATGATGGGATTGTTCTGACACATAATTTCCTCTTCAAGTTAGGGAAAAATAATAATTGAAATGAAACATGGTCTACAACTTTTATGGATAATTTTGTAGTGGGACACAATTTCTAATGCAGAAGTAGAAAAAAAAATAACTCCCATAGATGAAGTCAAGACACACAGGCTGCACAAATGAAGAAGATGTGTAATCTTTTAGAATGCAGTAGATTGATGTATTAAGTCATCCCATGGGAACCTGTGTATTCCTCAAATCTCTCTTTGAATTCCTTACTGTCAGAACATAATAGATAATGCAGAATGGAAAGTATATTTTTCTTAGATCATGAAGTCTGGTCTGATAGGAAGAGGCATTTGAGGGCAAAATAAGGTGACCTGAACTGTGGATTTTAATATGGACTCAGCAACTAATTGAGCTTAGAGCCAGTTTTTAGTAATTTCATATCCCTGTGCAAGTGTGAAGGAAATTGTTTTCCCAATACATTTGGGAAACATGACTGCCATTGCATCCATAAATAAACAAATAGGCTGGAGATCACAGAGCCCTAGCAATAAGTTTCCTTGAGGTAAGATAAGTGCCTATAAATTTAATAAAGAAATAAATAAACAAATAAATGAGAATGCCAGTTCTGCCTACATGAATGTTGCAATATTTCAGGAACAAAGATATACTATTGGGAATGAATAAATGAGATTAAGTTGCAGTATTGTTGCTCATGGTTTTGGATCTTTCCATGGAATTAAAAAAAAATCAGCTACAGATCTTTATTCCAGAAAATAATTTGTTTTGCCAGTGAATTAAAATGTGAAGGAGATGAATGGACATAAAGTGTGTGTCTGTTGAAGATAGGGTCTTCTTAGATGCATGAAATGAGGCCAATAAGGCTCTTTTCATAATAGTGAACAACAGGTAAGTAGTCCTAAAGCAGGGGTGTCAAACTCAAAGTCCAGGGGCTGGATCTGGCCCATGGGGCTGCCCTGGAAACAGCAAAGCCCATGCTGCCTCTGCCAGTGAAAATGGAGCTTGTGAGGGCTGCGGGTGGCCCTCCTGAGCTCTGTTTTCACTGGCAGGGGGTTTCAGGAAGCTATCACAGCCGAAAATGGAAGTTGGGTGCCCATTTTTGCTATCAGTGCTTGGGCCACTACAGGCACCTCCAACACAGGTGGCATCAAGCTAGCCACACCCACCCTGACCATGCCCACACCCACTCTGGCCCCCCAAAGTCAAACAACCCTAATGTGGCCCTCAATGAAATTAAGTTTAACACCCCTGTCCTAACACTCTTGTCACCCCTGTCCTAAAGCGAAGTACTGAATGCAAATTCATACCAGTATATTGCAACTAGCTTATAAGCAACTTCAAATGGATATTACATATGGAGGGACCGTTTTTAAAACAAGCAAATTGGGTGTTTAGGAAATGTTAAATGTAATCCATGGTGAAATGTCAAACTTCTTATTTAAAATAAGTGTTGCTATAGTTAAAATGCAGTATTGAGGCTAATTCTGACCAGAGCCAACTAAAGGTTGACTCAGTCTTACATCTTTCAGAGAATGGGAAAATGAGGACCCAGGTGAGGGCAATATGCTGTCATTTTTAAACTGCTCAGAAAGCGCTGGAAAGCATTATGGAGTGGTATATAAGTCTAAATGCTATTGTTACTCTTCTTCATGGTTTCTGCTACTTTGGTATGTGCTGGCAGAATTGGCACATTCCAGGTTTCCTTCAAATTAACAATGCCATCTATCAGGACCAAGGAAGTATATTGCAAAGGGTAAGGAAGATGACCTTAACGGACACAGACAAGATCCATTACCAAAGCAACAAGGGAAAGAGACAAATAAAACAAAAAAGCAGAAAATACAGGAAAGTTGCTCAGACAGACACTTTCCCAATTCATATGACTGTAAGAAGCAGAAGAGGTACAGAATAATCAATCTTGTGAGATTTTGTTATTACAATCACTATAAAAATAGTTTTAACTTTCCTTGAGTTGATTCCTGGTCCAGTCTAAATGATGGAGCTGACAGTTTCTGCACATTCCTTCTGGATCAAGATGATCCCAGAGATCCATATGGTTCCCATCTTGATGGTATTCTGGAAGGCTTTAAAGACCTGGCTGCTGTCCCAGATTGGATGCTCTTCCTTGTTAATTGTGTTTTTGTCTGTCATTATATAGAGCCACCAGATCCAAAATCTGGTGCTTTGCATTGTATTATTGTTGCTTATTCTATTTTGGAATCAGTTAATTAAATACAAATAAACAAATAGCAAACAAATTTCTATTTAATTATTCTGCTTTCCCTTTTGCTATATTGGTATGTTTGTGTCCGTGTACACTGAAAATTACAGGACAGGTTGCATATGTCTATACTGGACAGAGGAAGAAGAGAGGCTTAAAATGGAGGACTCTACAACATTCTGAGTAGCTGCCCAGCTTCCTGTTCCTATGGTTTAGTGAGGCAGTCTCTGGCCTTATCTGGTCCATTTTTGAACATTTTTTTTATTTTGCTAACTTTTTCCCACACAGCAGATTTGGTTCCATTCAGTTTGCCTTTAAAGAATGAGTTTGTAATAGACATAAAGGAACATTTTTAAATATTTTTTCCAAGATTTCATTAATTGGATATAATAAACATTTCTGAAAAGTTCTGAAATGCTCAAGATCTTTCAATCCTAGAGACAGGAGATTTTGCTTTTCTTAATTATGATAAAACATGCTAATGATTCTAGCCAGAAAATGGCATAAACTATGATCCTGCTGTCAATCATTGACATTTCCATTTATTTATTCATTAGTTGAGTTTAGTTCATTATGTAAGGACCCCATGGTCAACAATATTGAACCTGACCCAGCAGATCCCAGACATCCAATTCTATAGCTAAAAATGGGTATCAAACTAAATTTCATTGAGGACCACATCAGGGTTGTGTTTGACCTTTGGGCATGGCATGGGCATAGCCAGGGTAGGCATGGCCAGCTTGACATGACTTGTGTTGGGTGCGCCTGTGGTTAAACCTTAACTTTAAGTTATTTGCAAAAATAATAAAGGTGGTATGCAAATAAATAAAAGCAATTAAAATTAAAACATCCCTCTTCCAAGATACAGTTGATACACTTCACTTTCAACCTTCTCTTGAAGTTGCTAATACAATTATTTATACATCTGATATAGATTTACTACAACAACAACAAAATAATTTTACATCTGAACTGTTCTTAGGTTTCATCTTAACTGTTCTTAGGTTTCATCTTTGTTCCAGAACTACAATACTGGTTGGGTCTGCATACATGCAAAGCGAGGTTTCTTTTTTTAAAAACAAACAAACATGGTTTGTAGAATAAGCTACAGCCAACCCAGTTAGCACATCCTGCCAAACCCAACCAAGATATTTTATAGGTTAGTAGTGCAATGTGACCACTCAACCGCCTTTTCATATACCGCTAACTTTGTGTAAAGTATCTGTATGTTTGTGTTAGCATGGAAAATCATTTTCAAATCTGAAATGGTGTTTGTTCTCAATTTTTCCCCTGCTGCTTTTGATTTGTCTTAGCCCATCAAGAGATTTAAAAGGGGGGGGGGATCTAAACTCACATCTCACATTAATGAGTTCAGTGACCCAGAAAACCCACCTTTTCAATCAAGAAACACTGCAGTAAAGAGATGTGCTGCTTTTCAGCTACTTTCACAAGGCCCTCCCTTATGCTTTGAAGAAGTCTGAGGTGGAAGAAGCAGAAATAAAAGTTTGCCTTCAAAATGTAATACATGGTGCCATAACAAACCCTTGACATTACTTTAGGCAGCGTGAGTCTATGATTTCCTTTCATTATAGGATACAGCTGTCTATACTTCTTTAACATAGTGACCCTTGTGTTTTGGCTAGAGAGGGCAGCTTTTTAGTTGAATCCCTTTTATTATTTTGCTTCCTATGTATTTGAATATATACAAATGTATTCCCTGGAGTAAGGGAGGATAACAGATTTTTGTGTAAATTTCAGAAAGCCTGTTGGCATGATGCTTTCTTATGCAAGCGACTTTTAGAAAGGTTTGTCAGGCCTTTGTGAACAGAGCTGTCTCCTACTCTACCCTCCCCTCCCCCCCAGCCCTACTTTCAGCACTGTTCATGGCATTAACACACCACTGAACAAATTGCCCTTCTTGCATATGCTAATCCTGAACTTAAAAGAACCCATTGTGACATGTTTAATGCTTTAGCTGGAGGGAAGATGAGAATTGGAGGCATGTCAAATTATCATGTGACCCAGAAATATCTAAAATGCCTTTCTTCCCCTTTGGGTCAACAGTTTGTACTTAACATTATCTAAAGAAAGTAGCCTGCAGATTGTGGACAAGATTAGTCCTTGCTCTTGTTTTTTGGCCTTTCTTTCAGATTAAGAGTTGGATGCTGGAATTTAAGGGAGGGTGGAAGTGTTAGCAGTAAATTAGGAGACACCAACAAACCCCAGATAAAGTAATAGATAGGTTGCTTTGTATTTATTTAGGCTTTATTTTATTCTGCTTAAATACATACAAATGAACGCTTAGGTTTATTTTCTTACAATCCTGTATACTGGGCAGTTTCTGACACTAAGAAATGTCACTCTTGAAATTCGGACAAGTTAAACTTTTATTGATCCCAAACTATTCCATCTGTAATTCAACAGATTCCTAAACAGACAAATACAATGATATAAAATTTAGGACTTCAGAAATCATTTTCCTCACATTGTTTTCTTCACATGATAATCTTTCATCTAAATTATATAAATATAAATGATGATGCTTTTCCCTCAGCCCCAGCTACAATGGATATAGCTTCCAAGTTATTTGGAACTATTTGGGTTTCAAAATGATATTTTCCCAATATTTTTTTTGTCATGAAAATAATATGGAGTGTTTCATTGACAATGGTGATGATTGTGAACAGGATCTAGGATCTGCCCAGCTTTCTTTAGGTTCCAATAGATATTCCTATGGATTTTGAGCAATAAACTTCTTGGCCATATGGGTTTAGGCTGCAGGAGAGACTGGACATCTGGCTTCTGCAGAAGTATTTGCCAGCACAATGCCTAATTGGCATGCCTCAAAGTATATGTCAGATCCTATGCAGGTTCTTCATATCATGGGTTGCTTTGAAAGAGATTCAAGTGTACTTTTTAAAAAATAAAACTGATGTTTTCTTGAGAGAACATGATCTTATTGTACACCAAAAGTTGATTTAAGCTGTTTTGTGTCACCTGTGAATGACCTACAGGTTTTCTGTTCTGGGGACAAGAAGTTCTGCATAAGCATATTTTTAAATTATTAGTATTTGAGAGGACATTTCTGATGACTCATGGGCTGGAGGACAAGCATGCTTATGTAGCTAAAAGAAAATGCCTTCAGAGTCTTTTCTTCCTCTACTTTATGTTTAAAATAAATAGTGTTAATGTGTTAATAGAGAGCCAGATTGCTGTAGTGGTTAAGGCACCAGGCTAGAAACCAGCAGGCTGTGATTTTTAGTCCCATTTCCGCCATACAACCCGCTTGGACTAGTTATTCTGTGTCAGACCTAGGAAGCAAACAATGCCAAACCACCAGAAAAAAAATTACAAGGACTTATGCAGGTAGTTGTCAGGACTGACACAAAGACACACCCACTCAAAGCATGTTAACAGTGAAAGAAGATAAATGGTAAACTATTATATATTTTCAGTCATTTTCAAAGGTAAACATGATGATCTTTTATGTATTTGCAGAGTAATTCACTCTTGGTCCCAGAGAGTCTGAGGAACACTGATAAACGAAGGAATGGACCGGAGTATTCCAATGACATGAAGAAAAGAAAAGTGGATGATAAGGACTCAAGCCATTATGTAAGAAATTTCATCTAAAATGTAGCCAGTTTGATGATAGTCATCACCACTTTCAAGGCACTTCTGTTGGGTTGCTATATATTTAATCTTTCTCTTCCATGCCTGTTCTTGCTTATAAGATTATTCATCATATTACCAATGTAATCTAGCCATTGATTTCCTAGGTTTGTTTTTTGTTTTTTTTGTTTTTTTCACAAGAAGCTGAGGAATGGGGAGAGGGTGATGAACGATAAGGTATTTATGTGTTAATTAATTTACCATCTGCTGATAGCAGAATAGAAACAGTTATTTATAAATCATCTAATAGGAACATCATTGCCAAACTAGCATTTGGAGTTACATATATTTGCATGTATGGCATTATGTTTTAAAATCTTCATTTTGAATATAAATATTCCAAAATGGGAGATATTCCTGCTAAAAATGAATATGATTTTCAGTGGAAAATGTGTACGGTGTCGATTCTTTAACAACAGTGCAAACATGCCCTGGCAACCATTTTTAAATCACATGTCCTTGAGCCATTACCTTTATCTTATTCTCAGCCCATGAATCAATGTTAGCTATTCCATTTTTGAAGCAGTATTTTCTTTCTCCTAACACAACTGACTATGGACACTATTTAGGATGTTTTAATCATAGGTTGATGACATGGTCAGAGGCTAAATTCTGCCCAGCTCCTATTGGACATATTATGCTGCAGTGGACATGTGGACATCTACTGTGGTGGTTAAGCACTATTCTCTGTTGGATTTTGACTTGGGTCAAACTCGTGGTCTGCAGGCTGGATGGAGCATGCACTGGCCATACCCACCCCGGGTTTAGCAAAGGAGAAAAAGTTGTGATATGACAGTGTGATGTCGTGAGTTTGACACCCATGGTCTACAGGAAAAACTGGACCTTTCTTTCACAGAGTCATCTTAACATACAGTACCCGATATATGCTTGTTAAATCTTACGCTTATGTCAAGACTAAAAGGAGGATTTGGATCATGGAGTTTCTTTCCTTTTTCACCTTAGTTTGTTTACAAATACTACGGTAGTTCTTTTAGTCTTGCCAAGTTATTCAGAGAAGTTTGGGAGTTAGATTTTAGATAGTAGCTAGCTTGGGAAATTCTTACCTATTCAAATTCTTCTTATGAGAAGTAAGGACACTTCGCTTGCACCTGAGGGGCGGGCGATGAAGATGAACTTTGGATGCCACCCAAGTTGGACGGAGCAGAAGAAGGCATGTGATAATTAGGGGAAGGAACTTTCACTTTCCTTTGGGTGGAGAAAATGTGGGATTTTTAGATTTGGGTTTTCTTCAGCCATACCAATACAATGTCTTCAATAAAATCTCATTCTAAGGACTTTTGCTTCTTTGGAGTTTTGATTACATGGGGATGCTGTGTGTAACCTTGACACTTATATATTCCTGGTATATGCAGGTTTAGCATATACACGCTAGACTTGTATTCAAAAAAAGTAATGCTAGAACTGCCTTCAAATGTGTAAATAACCAAGCAATAGTGTGTGGGAGACAGCAACAAAGGGCACGTGAACATGACACTGGCAGAATGAGTATGTGAGGCAGCAAGAATGAGTAGGAAAATGAGAAAGAATATGCAAATAAGGCAGATGGACCATTACCTAGAAGGGCTTTCTCTCATTGTACATTGTGTCCCTTCTCTGCACCCATAGTTTGGCTAGTTTTGAACAGTGCTGTTTCAAAGAAAGAACATTTGACATGTCCCAGACATGGAGAACCTCCTGACCTGAAAATTGTCATTCAGTCTATCCAAATGTTGGTGAAATTCTGTCTTGGGCACCCACTAGTTCTCGACTTACAATAGTTCACTTAGTGACCATTTGAAGTTAACAACAGCAATGAAAAAAGCGACTTACAACCATTATTCACACTTATCACTGTTGCAGCATCCCAGGGTTATGTGATTCCTGTGATCTTCAGACAAGCAAAGTCTATGGGGAAGCCAGATTTACCTAACAACTGTGTTGCTAACTTAACAACTGTAGTGATTCACTTAACAACTATGGAAAGGTCATAAAATACGGCAAAACACACTTAACAAATGTCTTGCTTAACAACAGAAATTTTGGGCTCAATTGCGGTGGTAAATTGAAGACTACCTGTACAGAGATACTTGGCTAACCTAGGAAGGAAGTTTGTTAAAGGAGTTATGAGTGCCCTTAATTTTTGTTTTGTTGTTGGTTATAGTGAATAGACTGTTGAACTCCAATATGCTAAATATTGTTTTTAAATTTAGGACAGCGATGGAGACAAAAGTGATGACAACTTAGTTGTGGATGTATCTAATGAGGTAACTTGCTTAGTGTTTCTTTTACTGTAGCTGAAGCTGAAAGGAATATAAATATTCTAGACTATAGGGTGAATAGAAACCTTGTTAGAAATCTTCATGAGTCTTTATCTCACATTCTTCCTTAGCCATCTTTGTTAATTTTAATGCTAATATTTAACATTTTAGTATTTTAACGTTTTACATTATTTTTATTGTGTTGTAAGCCACTTCGAGTGAAATGGTGACAGAGTAAGATGGGTAAATTTAACAAATAAACATACTATTAGTAATTTGTCTTCATTACAGAAGCCAAACAGTAAGGAGGAGTTACACTATGATTAAATTCATATTTACTAGACTCTAGAAACTAAGGCATTTGTCCTATGGCTTATGGATGCTTGGGAGTCCTTGATCTCTGTGTTTATTCTGTCAGTATTGATTTGAGAGTGGAACTGAGTAGACTAAACACATGGGAAGAAAAAAAATACCATAGAAATTATCGCCATTATTTTGTGGCTCTGCAAATGGTGCAATGATGCTATTTGCTTATTCAAAGTTCTTACTGTGCGTAAGATCATACATAAATGAACAATGTTTATTCTGGATGTATTAAAGGAAGGGGATGTTGTGCAGGAAATATGCAGGAAAGGAAGCCATTTAAAGAACATTTCTGATCTTTTTGGTGTGGTGTGGAAGCATGTAATCATGCTTATTTATGATTAGTAGAAAGCTAAATTTAATACAGTACTTTTCTTAGTGGTTTGAAATAGTCCTGTTCATCATTTAAAGCATAGATAATTTTTCCATCTGGTAGATATTTGTAAATAGTGTAAAATAAATTACAATATAGTCATATATTTAAATATACAACAAATTTCAAAGCTTTCCAACTGTGGGTATAAATTTACTGCATTTTAATTAACAACAACTAATTGTGTATCTTTGTTATTACCCTTGCCCATAAAGGACCCTTCGTCTCCCAGAGCAAGTCCTGCTCACTCCCCAAGAGAGAACGGCATAGACAAAACCCGTATCTTGAAAAAAGATGCCTCTAGTAGCCCAGCATCTACTGCCTCATCAGGAAGTTCTGCTTCTATGAAATCCAAAGAAATAGGTTTGGTAAGTATTCTTCTCAATTGTATTGTATTTTGACAACTAATCATTATTTACTACTGCATTGTATGCAAGCTTCATGACTTAACCATAGTTCCTGTGGTGAGTCAGATCAAAACTATAGTAGCAGTTCATTATTAGCAGAAAAACTACCTGCTCATTAATTATTGCATAATGTTCTCCTTTCTTCTTTTTATTCATTTTTCTGGTACTGTCCACATGAAATCCGATCAAAAAACAAATGTTGGGATTTCAGTTGTGATTTGATTGTCTTTTGTGGGTTTCTGCAGCTTTTTCACCTTCCATACGAAATAGTCCAAATGTGGATTAAAATATGTGATCCATGTATTAGATGTCAGGATACTTTGTGTCTTACTGGAAGTTGCATTAAATTCCTTCCATAGAAGAATGCAAAACTAGGCTACAAAAGGATGCAATAATGTCAAAAAAACACTTTGTATTTAAAAATCAAGTCTGATTGAGAAATTAATTTAATGTTGAAGCCATTTATGGAGTATAATTCTAGCCATGGACTTGTGTGACATACAAAGTTGGATTTCTCTTTAAAATATTAGACTTTGCTGGCTTTGTAATGAGGATAAACTAGCATGAGTCTGAAAGCTTGGAAGAATAAATCTTTGGTTCTGGTGATCAACCCAAATTTGATCTCACATCATTATCCCGGGACACATATATTTGCCTTCATTTATGAGGGTGAACTGTTTAGAATTAGTTGGAAAACCCCATTAATCATTTATTCTGACTGATCATTTTTATCATAACAGTTGCCTTTGGTAATTAGTTATTATTGATTTTCTTTTTAAAATAGTCAAATATTATGAAATACATGAAGTATTAATCTAATATTCTATTGAACATACAGTATTCAATTTAACACAGGTTGTAAATCTGTTTTTAATTTCTCTTTTGTTCATTTCTCTAGTTTCTTAAGTTGCATATCTTAAAAAAAATAAAAGGATGAAAAAAGCTCACACTGCATCCATTCTTAATGAGGTCATGGAGATAATTTATTTCCTTGAAAACTGGAACAATTTTTTGAATCCTTTTTCCTTATGAAGTTTCTGACAGAGAGAACAAGTCTTTTGTAGTAAATCACCATCCTTTTGAGTTCTAGTTGAAGCATAACATTGGCCTTTTGTCTCTTTTCAATTGGTTTGTAAAATATATCTTTGTAATCTGAATTACTCCGACATTTACTCCTTCAAAGTTCTATATTTGAAATAAAGTAGTTGAGTTTAAAAATTACAATTAACTAGTAAGTTTCACATCTTGCCAATGAGATGTGCAACTGAAGAATGTTGCATATCATTTTTTTAGCAGAAATCGGGAGGGCAGGCCTTACTAATATTGAAATATAGGAGATTGCCTGAGGATTGTAAAAAGTTTGTAAAAGATTGTAAAAGTTCATAGTTCCACATGATGTTGAAATTGAATACTCAATAATCGCCTGGATTAATAACAGTACTTATTTGATTTTTTTAATGATGCCAGCATGAAAAGGCTAGCACACCGGTCCTTAAATCCAGCACACCAACTCCACGAAGTGATGTACCAACTCCAGGAACTAGTGCTACACCAGGTCTTCGTCCCGGTCTTGCTAAACCTCCTACCATGGACCCTTTGGTCAACCAAGCAGGTAAAATAAAATCTGTCATACACCGAACTATTACTACTAATATAATTTGATGTGGTTATCATGTACCCGAGGATGATAATTGTCTTCCCCTGCACTGCTGAGGGAGCATAGATGTGGGAGGCATAAAAGGGCACAGACAGGGCAAGTTATCTATGGAGATACTCAGCCATTCAGGTCATGGTTGTCCCAAATATGTTTTTTCAAGAGGCAACTGGACTTTGTTGTTGTTGTTTTTCTTTCACTTCTCATGCAAGAGCTGAAGAAACTTCTCCAGGAAGTTTTATTGTTGTAAAGTTTTACTGTTGCCTCTTGAAAAAGCACCTTTGGGATAGGGGAAGATAGGTGGAGATGCAAGTTGAAAAGGAGGTAGTCCTTTACCTTACAGAGGTTCAGGGGAGGGACCAATCCAGGAATGGCTTGGCTTGGAGTGAGTCCTCACCAAATGACTGATGGCATTCAGTTAATAATGGCAATGGGAATGCTGAGATTGCCATCAATAAGTGATGCCATTATGTGATGTCACATTTAGCAGCAGAAATTCCCAGTCTCCATTTACTGTTGTAATCGGAGGACTAATTGCATAGGGAGTGTAGCAAAGGTTTAAGGAAAGGAGGATTGTGCATGGTGTCTAATATTTTTCATTTGCATTTTGACTATGTTTATTAACACAATAATCATAGTGAGAATGTTAAAATTACCAGATTTCAGACTGCCAAAATGAGTTTATTATGGCCATTTGTACGCTTGTTTAATAGCAAACTGCAAATATAATTGATTGGAATAATTAAAAAATAAATAAAACAGTGATGAGGGTAGAAATGTTAGAAAATTCCTGCTGATGTTATTTTGGAAGGGGGGGGGGTTGCATTTCTCACTCTATTTCTCAACAAGAGGTTGCTAGAGTGAGTTGCCTGAGTTTATGGTTGGCACCCCACTTTAACTCATGAATCTTTGGAATGGTTACTCAACTTTTAACTGGTTTGGGCAATTATTCTACTTCACACAAAGTTGCAACCACATATAGTATAAGCAGAGTTTTCCATGCAAGTAGATTAATATGTACAGTGTGTGTGTGTGTATGTGTGTGTG
>JAEANM010014122.1:0-14131 GCA_017656035.1 Myanophis thanlyinensis | reverse complement strand
GGATGAATGGATAGATGGATGGATTGACATAGACAAGTGAGTCTAAGGAAAGGCTACGTCTAAGGAAATCACTTTCTTTCAGTTAGCCCTACTTCATAACGTAACTGTGGGTGAGATAAAACGGAGGCAATCCCCACAGAAGCTGCCTTGAGCCCAAAGGCAAGAGAAATCTAGTAAGCCAGATTTTCAGTTCTGCCTTTCCTTCACAAGCCCATTCAATGAAATTTCTCCTTTTCTCTCTCCGTCTCTCTCACTTCCACCGGTCTGTCGTAGAAAGCATACAGCCCCAACTGCAAGTTCAAGGAACGTATTGAAGAGAACGGCTACAATACCTACGCCTCTTTCCACTGGCACCATGAAGGGCGACCCATGTTCCTCTCCCTCAACAGCAAAGGACTGCCACGACGAGGGACAAAGACCCGCTGGCAACATCTCTCCACCCATTTCCTGCCAATGCTTGTCTCATGAAGGAGGAACACTCTGGACTACTTGATCAACCATGCACTATTTTTCTTTTCTTTTCACGACCATGTAATCCCTTAATTCAGGGTAGAGGCGGGGCGACTGGATGGAGCTGAGCATTTACTGGCCAGATGCTCTTCCTGACACCTATGTGGAGTCTGCAGCAGATATTTTCTCTTTGTGCCTTGAGAGAGAAACATCTGTCACTACCTAAGATTGAACTCTCAACCTTCCGAGTGGGAGGCGTCTTCACCACTAGGCTACCACGCCACTCAGCCATGCACTAATATATGATGTATTTAAGAATTGTTGGGGTGGGGGGACGGGGAGGGTATATTTATTTTTTGTAAAAAAAAGAAAATGAAGGAAAAAGAGCTTGGAATTACACAATAAAGACCACTAGGAAAGATGAAAGATGTTAAACCACATTTGCTTTCTTTTCACTGTGTATTTTGCCTTTCTGCCTTCTTGAATCTGCGAGCAAAATTCATCTTGAGGGCCTGCCGAAGCTGGCTCCCCTCCCCCCACATCCCAGGGTGGAGGTCCAGTCTGCTATCCGATGGGTGGAGAGAATCCAAAGGCTCAAATCTCCCTGCCTGTTTTGATCAGCAAGGCAAGAGCTGGCAGTCTTGACAGCTGGGAACTAGGGGTCTAGGGAGGGCACTGCAGAATGAGTGGGGTTGCATCACATCTGGGGGCAGGGGTAGGGTTTTCTGGTTTTGCATGATCTGGGTAAAGCAGATGGAAGGAAGTCTATCTACACCAATCTGTCTATATCATCTGTCTCCTGTCTATCTTATCATCTAGCTATTTTATAATATAATCTATCTACCTACCCAAGATATCTATCTCTATTTCTTTCATCTGCCTATCTATCAGCTATCTGTATCTATCTATCTACCTACCTCCCTACCTACGCCAAATATGCCCACCTTAATATATGGAGACTTCAACTCCCAGAATCCCCCAGCCAGCATGCTAACAAGTTTGGGAAACACTCCAACATGAAACAGTAGCAGCCATTTTGGGCATTCATGATTTTAGGGATTATGCAAAAAAAGCATCAGATGGTGATAGAAAAAGAGAGGATAGAAGTCTGTCTGGGCTTAATCTTCCAGCCTTCCAAAGCAAGCCTTTTCCAAGAGTAGCAAGGTGTCCCAACCCCCTTTTGGATCCGAGAGCACAAGATATTTAATTGCCTGGAAAGGAGAAGACCCTCCCAGTTACCTCCCATTAACACTGTGTGGCATTTACATTGGCTGACCTCAAAATGTCAACTACTACTACTAAGGCCACCAGGAAGCCTCCAAAATGTAGACTGGGAAGTAAAAATACCATCAACACACAGACACCGGAAGTGACAAAATTCTCCTATTTCGTTGTCTATATAGAAAACGAAAGGAACACAACAGGAGCTGCATGTGTGGGAGACGTCACTTCTTGGTGTCACCAAATTTCTATCATGTGACCATGGAGATGCGGCAACAGTCCTAAGTCACTTTTCTCAGTGCCATTGTTAACTTTGAATGGAGACTAAACAAATGGTTGTAAGTCAAGGACCTGTCCTGGATATTTTACACATTCCTTAAGTTAGCAGATCTTAGGTACTCGATTCAAAAATTGTTGACATCTAATGTGATTTTGGGGCTAACTTGAAAGTACAAAGAAAGAGATTAAAGATATGTTGCAAGGCTAGTACGAGTTGAAGGAGAAAGACACACACTAACACATCCTCACAGATTTTCTACAGAGTAAGGCTGCAGTTACACGTACTACACGTTTTGCCATATTCTAAATTCAATGGGATGTGTCCTGAGCAGACAGAAATAGATACCATCGTAGTTTTCGTGGTAACTGCATGCAAGTGGTTAGCACTGCCTTTCAGAATGGTTTTTTTTTTCAATTTCCCAGAATAGGAACGTTCCTCAGAGTTTCCAAGAGGGGTATAGGAAGCATGAGTGTGTGAATTCCAAGCCATAGCCCACAATTACATAGCATTGCAGATGCAGTGACGGGCTTTGATCCAAAGGAAGCATATTATTAAGACCCATTTCCCCCCTTCAAGTGTTTTTAACCTAAAGAACGGTTGTCACTGAGTTGTTGAAATCTGTAGAGGGCAGGCCAAGATGAAAACTAATCCACATAAAATACAGTACATATTTTTAAGAATGTGTTAGGGATGGGAATTTGGCACACCAGGGCATTATGCTTCTGCGGTTATAATATACACGTAGAGATGCGTATACCGCCTTGCAATTCCTACTTGAAGCAACTCCAATCAGCTTAAATTACTTTGTAGAAACAGATGTCACCATTTTGGCTTGAAGGAGGATAAAATTATAAATCCACCTTCCCCAATCTGAGTTCCCTTGAGATATTTCCTGATTTATGACCACAATTGAGCTCAATATTTCTGTTGCTAAGCAAGACAGTTAAATGAGTTTTGCCCTATTTTATGACCATTCTTATCACAGGTTTTAAGCGAGACCATGCAGTTGTTAAGTTAGTAACATGGTTCTTAAATGAATCTGGCTTCCCCGTTGACTTTTGTTTGTCAAAAGGTTGCAAAAAGGGATCACATGGTCCTGGGATGCTGCAACCATCATAAATACATACCAGTTGCTAAGCGTCCGGATTTTGATCATGTAACTACAGGGATGCTGCAGCGGTTGTAGTGTGAAAATCGGTCTTAACTCACTTTTTTAATGCCGTTATAACTTTGAACAGTCATTAAATGAATGATTGGTAAGTCTCTATGGACTTCAAATTCCAAAATTCTCAGCAATGGTCTGGGATGTGGAATTCCAGGTTGTAAACCCAATGTTTATGGGAACATATATTTTTGGATTACAAAATAAATAAAAGGAAGAAGAAAGGGGAGGCTGGGGGGCGGGGTAGCAGGGAATAAACGCCACAATAGGCATTTGACTTCTTGACATTGGTAATGTGAGTTTGGGAACAAGGTGAACCTGAAAACTGAATTCATTTTAACGGCATTAAATCATGTTAAAATTTCAGTCAACAGGACAGCTTTTCAGCACAACCTCCCATCTTCAAGTTCCAATTAATTATTTTTTTAAAGGGGCTCTGTGGCTTCTTGGCTGTGCTTTTCCGGGGGCCTCAGATGAGGGCCCTTTGTTACAAAAGCTGACTAACACCCCTGACTAATACTCTTGTGAAATGTTTTGGATGAATGTTTGAAGAGAGACTTATGCAGCAGATTCCCTATGTGGGTCACACAGATTTACATCACTTGTTAAACTGGGGAAATGAATCACTGGGTCATCTACTCCTGACCTCTTTTGAGCTGTGGGTGTACAAATTGCTGCTGCCCACACACGCAAACCGCTTCCCCATTACATTTTTCTTAAATACTTATTGGGGCTTGTTGGGGTTTAAGTTTTCCCCCTTAAGGCACATCCTGTTTACAGCAACCAAGTGCTGCCCAGCCCGACTAGAATATTTAAAACTGTTTCTCATTGAACTTAAAAAAAAGAAGAAGAAAAGAAACCAGACCAGTCAGGGACACCCGTTACATGAGGAAGATACTTCATTGTTGGGCACTTCAAAGCAAAGGGCACTCAGCTCTACAGGAATGAAAATGGGACAGATTGTGTGAAAGATTCTGTGTTTGTTTTGCAAAGTGGCACATCCTGGCTCCTAGGATACCAAGAGAGCTTGGAAAAGCATCTCCAACTGGCAGTGTTGGAATCCAATGTCTAATCTCCTAATCCCAACCCAATATAGTCAAATTAGTTGAGTAGGACACGTGGTTGGAGACGGTTGGTGAAATCCAGCAAACAGGCTAAAAAAATAATTCAGGGAGATTGTAAGAAAAGATCTATCCAGAATGCTTGTTTGTATTCTGCCTTTATTATTTTTACAAATAACTCAAAGTGATGAATATATACAATTTCTTCTTCCTATTTTCCCCGCAACAAACCTGTGTGGTGGGTTGGGCTGAGAGAGAATGATTGGCCCAAAGTCACCCAGCTGGCTTTCATGGCTAAATTCAGAATCTCCTGGTTTTTTTAAACCTGGTGTTCTTAACCACTAGACCAAACTGGAAAGATACTAGCAGTTATATGAAATATAGGCACCTTGCATGAAAAGCTCCTGTGACTTCAGTTCTTGTCAATCATCAGTGAAAAGATGTCACCTATCTAATGGTGACAATTCCTTGCCTCTAAGACCAGGAAAATGATGCCAGTTAACCGGGGAACTGATTCCAGTTAAGCACTATGAGATAAGGAGGACATTATCTGAAAGACGACAAGTTCTGGCACAGACGACCATCCCCAATGTGGCGTTCAGTAACATTGGCAGGAACAGGAGACAAAACTCAGGAGGCTGGTCATAGCAGCAGAATCAAAGCCCTGTTCTTTTGCATATACTTGTAGCAGTGACATCTGGAGGGGAGAGCAGTGTACCCACCAACACTTTCCTTGATAGTGATCCAATTTTCTGATTTTACCTGTTTTACTTACTTTACTTTAAAATAAAGGAGCAAATCAGTGAAGCCAGCTGCGGGCCTCAAGCCTCACTTGAACTGCCAATGCAGAATCCCCATTACAGAAACTAAAATGGAGGTTGACTGCAGTCCAGAGTTTTGAGGTCTTTCAAACCAAATTCCAGATGTGCCAACTGAGCATGCATGGCTTCTAGAATGTAACATTTAATTGATTCCATCTTCCGAACCATTATAGTGCCAAGTGGTTCTTTTGCGTTGGCTCTCCTTGGAGTAACGTCACAGATTCTCCCCCTCTCCCCACAAGAACCATTGCAAAGTTTGTAATTCTTCTTGCTGAACTGCTTGGTTGATGTTATATGAAGCAGGAGATCAAGTTAAACCGCACTAGGGCTTTGTTTGGGCACGGTACACGAACATACGAATTCTCTCTGAAACACCGAGCATTTGTGTGAAGCCAAAGTGTGCCACCTTTTGCACAGTTGAATATGCTCAGATGCTCTTTCCCTAAGGAACATCATCCCTGGAGAAATTACGATTGGCCCCAACTCTGACACTCTTTCTAAAGGCCCTGAAGACCATGGTTTTGTTTGCCCATGTGTTCGGGACACCAGAATGATATGGAGCCCATCAAGTGGTTGGTTTGATTGTTGTCGCCGGTGGGGTTGGCGTTTATTGGGTTTATAGTAAGGCTTTTTTTCCTGTAAGCCACACCCAGAATCAAGGTGATAAACAAAGATAAATCATCTTAATACATAAATAAAATCTGTGGCTGTTGCTAAGAAATCTGTATGGATGTGTCAAACTGCAAGGCGACCTTTCATTTCTCCCTAAAGCTGTAAAGAGGTTGTTTTTATAAAGACATGATTTCAACGCAAATACATGGCCTGCAAATCCTTTTGTTATTAGCCTTAATATCCTCTCACATCCGCCCTTCGGATGTGAGAGGATATTAAGGCTAATCCATCTCTCACCGGCTTGATTGTATTTGAGGAATGAAAATGAATTCTTTCAATAGGATTTCCAGGCACATTATACTTTTGTTTTACAGCTAGTCCTTGACTTACAACTTTGTTTAGTGATGGTTCAAAGTTACAAAGGCACTGAAAAAAAGTGACTTGTGACCATTTTTCACACTTACGACTGTTGCAGCATCCCCGTGGTCATGTGATCAAAATCCTGATGCTTGCCAAAAGATTCATTATTTATGACGGTTGGCAGTGTCCTGGGGTCATAGGAACAGCTTTTGTGACTTTTTGACAAACGAAGTCAATGGGGAAGACAGATTCACTGAACAACGGTGTTTGCTAACTTAACAAGCTCAGTGATTCACTTAACAGCTGTGGCAAGAAAGGTTGTAAAATAAGGAAAAACTCACCTAGCAACATAAATTCAGGACTCAATTCTGGTTGTTAAGTCAAGGAATATCTGCGCTATATTGTGCATTTGCTTCAGCTAAAGCTATGAAAAAGGCTCTGCTGGAGGAGATCTAAGGCTTCTCATGGTTACTACCATTTGCCACCACCACCAGACAGATACCAGAGAGAAACCTTTAAAAGCAATCATCACCACCTGTACAGGTAGTCCTCCACTTATGAAAAACAATTGGGCCAAACTTTATGTTGCTAAGCAAGACAATCGAGTTTTGCCCCATAACTTAGCTATCATCCCTCATTGCCTTATGTGCCGCACACAGTTGTGGTGGGGAAAACAGGAGAAGGAAAGGGTATTAGGTATGTTTGCTGCCTTGAGTTATTGATAAAAATAATTAAGAAAGGATATTATTTTTTTAAAAAACGCACCAAAATATAACCTTGGACAGTTTGAAAAGCAAGTTGTTGAAACTGGTCAGAAAATGGCTTTTTAATAGCATCCAGCTGAAAGAGGAAGGCTATAAGCAATCTCTTTAAGCAATCTGTGACCCATTTATCCTGACATCTGTAATTTACAATCTGTAAAGATCAGACACACACACACACACACACACACCAATTAAGGGCAAAGAAAATAGAGGTGGTTGTGCCCAACTATTTGAGACACCAAACCTACAGCCTCTCCTTCTGCCCCACAGACAGAACCGGTAGGGCCACAGTCCAGAAATCTTCTCCATTCCCCTCTCCAACTCCCCCATTCTGCAGAGTTCTCAGCTTCCCAGCTCTCTTCCAGCCTATCAGATCCCTATCCAGATTCATTGCTCAGTCTAAAGCAAACCTTGGAGAGATTCTGTGGCCAATTTCTACTGAATAGAAGTGTTGTTAGGGCGGTTAACATTGCCACGATTGCTGAAGATGTCCCATGGGTCAGGTGGTGTATTCAGAAAGGGGTTAAGAATAAAGGAATTAAAGAGTCAAGAATAAGGGAGCTAATTTGGCCTAATGATTAAGGCACTGGGCTAGAAACTGGGAGCCTGTGAGTTCTAGTTCCGCTTGAACCATGAAAACCAGCTGGGTGACTTGGGCCAGTGACTCTCTCAGTTGAACTCACCTTAAAGGGCCGTTGTTGTGGGGAAAATAGGAGGAAGCTGTGTTGGATATGTTCACCGCTTTGAGTTATTTTGAAAAAAATAAGTTAAGGTGGCAAATAAACAAAAAATAATAATTACAAAAGAATATCCCAACTGGCTGACTGCAAAATTGAAACCATTGGAGATTTTGAATTGCAGGGGGGAGGAGGTGGTTATGTTAAATAGCAACAGCACTTAGACTTATATGCCGCTTTACAGCCCTCTCTAAGCTGTTTACAGAGCCCCCAACAATCTGAGTCCTCATTTTACCCATCTTGGAAGGATGGAAGGCTGAGTCAACCTTGAGCCTGGTGGGATTTGAACTGCCAAACTGCAGGCAGCCGACAATCAGCAGAAGTAGCCTGAAGTACTGCATTCTAACCACTGTGCCACCGAGGCTCTTAGCAGTATTTTTTTTCAATCATGGCAACGTTAAGACATACGGATTTTACGCTGGCTGAGGAATTCTGACGCCCACAGCTCTTAAAATTGCCAACTTTGAAAAACACTAGTATGCTGAGATCTGAATCCTGGTTGAAAAGGGTTTGGATGATCCATTTCCTCCAGAAACTTCAGAACTTACAGCCTCATCACCTTCTCTACAACCTTCCCCAAATAGAGAAAGCTGAATAGAGATTATCCAGTACAATCAAATCCAATGAAGATTTCTTAAACAGGGGCAGACACCCATCATTTTCCTGCAGTTTAACCAGCCTGGAAGGACAGGAACCTAATATTCATATGGCTAAGTTCACAATTTAGAGACCCTCTCCACTTCCTTGGGACCACCAGCTTCAACCTCTTCCTAGATAACACAGGTAGCCTCCTTGATTTACAACCCTAATGGTCATTTGCAGTCTTTTAGCGAGTTGTTAAGGCCACCTGGAGGTTTATCTGTGCCTGAGTAGTGCACATGGGTGTGGAGCCATCTTGGAATTGCTGAATGGTGTGTGTTATAGACTGGAGATAGATGACATTGTAGGTCCTTTGCACCACTCAGGTGATTCTGATGACTCTCCAGGTGGCCTTAACGATTGGCTAAAAAAATCCAAATGACCAGCTGCCTGCAAAAAGTATAAATCCTTCCATTCCCCACTATCCAGGCAGAGCTGAAGAAGTTTCTGAGATGAGAAGCAAAATATTTTCAAAGAAAAACCAGAAAGTCCAGTTGCTTCTTGGAAAAAACACCTTTGGGACAACCATGACCTGGATGACTGAGAATCTCCATAGATGTAATAGAAGTTTAGCATTTTAAATATATGGGATGGAACAAATGCCTAAAAGTGGAATAGACTGAATAGATTTCACAGATCATTTGCTTGCTTTTTAATGACTGACCATCAATACCTTTTCTGAAAGAGGCTGGAACTAGCTTCTCATCTCCAATTGTTAGACAAAGGCCACAAGATACCTCCAAATAGCCCTTATGATAGATTTTAAGGGCAAACTGCTTACCAGTCCAATTCAAGAACCAGAAACTACCCTTGAGTCTACCACATCCATCCCCTTGCAGAAACTACATATTTCCCCTCTGGATGGCTAAATCCTAAAAAACAGGGGCCCTCCACCTTGAATTAATTCCATAATTGCTACAGGTTCCCCCTTCCTCTTCCCTCTGGAGATAAAAGGAGAATGGCTTCAGGCAAACCAGAATGAATGAATCTGTGGATCCTTGCTGCCACCTACTGGTTGCCATGCAAAAAGCATTCCGCCAAGGATGGGGGGGGGCTTTGCAGCCCTAGAAAGTGGGGCTCTGAGAGTCCTGGAGAAACCTATTTTGTTTGAGAGCGGTAAACCTTTCTTTAACTTAAAATTGTTCTTCAAAATACAAAAAAAGATTTTGACTCCTGACTCCCCCCACCGTTTTTTTTTTCTTTGCTGTCAACTCTAAATACATCCTAGACCAGGGGTGGGCAATTACGGCTCCTTCATGACTCGTGGACTCCAACCATGGCTGGCTCAGGAATTCTGGGAGTTGAAGTCCACGAGTCATGAAGGAGCCGTAATTGCCCACCCCTGTCCTAGACCCACTACTACAGATTTTCCCAAGCCAGGCCTTGTCTTCAACTGAGACCAGGCCCCCTTTTTTTTACACCCCGATTGCTGTCAAAGCACCCCTGTTCAAAGTGGAAAGGGCCTACATTTTTTATTTTCGATTGGGCTTGCGGGGAGGGGCAGAAAACCCCGTGGAGGCTTTGTGCAAAAAAAAAATCTGGTTTCTAATTAAATCTATTGCTGGTAAGGGGACGTGGTGGTCTAGTGGCTAAGGCGCTGGGCTTGCTGACCAGAAGGTTAGCGGTTTGAGACCCAAACACTGCGTGACGGGTTGAGCTCCTATTCTGGCCCCAGCTCCTGCCAACCTAGCAGCTTGAAGGCATGTCAATGCAAGTAGATAAATAGGTACCATTTTGGGCGGGAAGGTAACAGCATTCTGTGTGCCTCGGCATAGAGTAATGCGGGCTACATGGCCACGGCAGCATCTTCAGACAACACCGGCTCCTTGGCTAGGAAACAGGAGATGAGCACTATCCCCTAGAGTCAAACATGATTGGAGAGGGACTGGACTTTACACTTTTAATGGTTGCTGTTAATGATCTGGGCATGGCTGGGGGGAAGAGTGCAAAAATAGAGGAGGGGAGCTATCTGCCATTTTCTATCTCTTAAGGACGGGGAGGTTGTGGACCGGACCCCAGAAGCCTTCTGCACAAGGGTGGAAAAACAGTGGCCTGAACCAATAGGTTGGACTCTGCTTACCGTCTGTCTCAGCTTGTCCACCTTCTCCCTTAATGCTGCTGCGGTCCAGTGGTGCCCTCCGATGACCAGCGCTGCTTGGTGGGTGCTTTGCTGACAAGGTAGGCCTTTACAAGACACAAGCCCACTTTTTTTAACAGCTCCTCCTCTTACAGGCACAGCTTGAAACAACCCAAACGGACACAAAGAGGTATGGAACCAACAACCAGAGCAGTGTCCATCAAATCTGTATACGTAGTCCTCGACTTACACCATTCGCTTAGTTACCATTCAAAGGCACAACGGCCCCGAAAAAAAGTGACCTGACCGTTTTTCACATTTACAACCACTGAGGCATCCCCATGGTCATGGGATCAAAGTTCAGACGCTCGGCAACTGGCTCATATTTATGACGGGCTGGTGTCCCTTGGAGTCAGGTGATCCCCTTTTGCAACCGTCTGACAAGCCAAGTCAATGGGGAAGCCTGCTTCACTTAACAGCCGTGTTACTACCGGTAACTTAACCAGTGCACTGATGCACATTGACAAGTGGCAAGAAAGGCTGTAAAACGTGGCAACGCTCACTTAACCACTGCCTTGCTTATCAACCAAACATTTGGGTTCAATTGTGGTCGTAAGTCAAGGATCACCTGTACGGAACAAGGAATGTCTTCAGACACAAGGGAAAAACCTGGGTAAAACCGCCAACCCTTGAGAGACGGGACTTTTCATTTGCAGACAGTTAAAAACAAAAAGAGAGAGAGATCCCTCTGGGTGAGGGACAAGGCGAGGATTTCACAAACACGAAAATGCCGGTTTCTCAGAAAGAACCAGGAAGTGAATTGGCCACGGCTTACTTCTTCCAAGATTTCTTTCGACATCTTAGTTTAAGGTCTACAATCCTAGTTACTTCCTAGGGTTTTTCCCCACTCTCTTGGTTTTTTTTTTTTTTTGAGAGCCCCCACCCCCAGGTATTCCATCAAACAAAACGCCTTTTGCTTCGTCTCGTCTTCTCCTGAAGGCACAAACCCAGATGCATCACAGGCTAGAGCTGAAATGTCAATTTATTTAACAGCAGTAATAATTTAAAATTATAAAAACCCCTTTCTCGGTATCGACTTGTCAAAAAGGGCGATGTTAGTAACAGGGGAGGGTGGGCGGGGGGGGAGAGGGAGGGAGAAACTGTGCAGAGTCAGGAAGTGGCTCCGATTGTTAAATTCGCTCCCCACGCCTCTTCATCCTCCTCCTCCCCCCCCTCTTTTGTTGCTGATGCCTAAGGAAAGAGCCCCCCCCCCCAGCAGCAGAAAATGCACAGAGGAAAAAAGGGGAAAGGGAAGAAGGACCTCTGTGACTTTCGACGGTCGCTATCATCAGTTCTTAAAAGAGAGCCGACAGCAGGACATGGGAAGTGGGGCAAAACGAAAAACGAAAACACCTGTCAAAATTATATATATATATTTTTTAAAAAATAATAATAATAAAGAGAAAGGGATAAGACAATCCGTTTAAGAACGGAACGGCCCTTTGGAACTCCGCTCTCCCTTAAATCCAGTGCTTGTTCACCTTCCGACTCCCTGCCGCTCGCTCGTCACACAGCGCGGGTCGGGACGTTTTAAGAGTCCGCACAGCAGCACAGTTTAGAGAGGAGGCTCTTCCCTCCCCACCCCGCATTGTCCCTTGAGAGAATGCAAGATTGAACACCAAACACTGGGGAGGGTGGGTGGGGCAGGAGGGAAGAGAGCGGGAAGTCAAGAGGGTCTTGAAGTTATGATGGTTGAGGGGAGAGTGTGCGGAGAGTCCCGTTCCCAGCCCCTTCCCCACGGCTCTGTACACTGGACATTCTCCACCCCAACAGATTTTTTTTCTCCCCGTCTGGTGGTGGTGGGGAGAAGCAAGGAAGGGCTATGACATTAGAAAAAGAGCATGAGAGTGGCGACGTTTTTTTTTTTTGCTTGTTTTTTTAAAGATTCACGAGTTGTTTGCGGAGTTTTCGTTACTTGGTGAACTGGAGGAAGAAGAGGAGGAGGAAGATGACGAGGAGGAAGCAAAATTCATTGCGGAGAGTCCAGGTGGGTTTGTGGCTGTGTTCTGCCCGCTTAAACTTTTCCGACACACTGGGCAGGTGTCATGCTGGGGAAGCGGGTGGAGCCAAAAAAAAAATGAGAGAGAGAGAGATACAGAGAGCAAAAATGTTAGAAACGAAAACAGGCATTTGGCCCATGTCTCGGTGGTTAAATACAGGCACTCCCCAACTTACGGTTATTCGTTTAGTGAACAGTGCTAAAAAGTTGACTTACAATTGGTCCTTGCACTTACCTTAAAGTCTTACCTAAGTCCTTAAAGCATCCTCCCGCCCCATGGTCACGTGATTCCCTTTTTCTACCTGAAAGGTTGCCATTTGTAGTCGTGTGATGTTTTGCTTAACAACTGTAGTCATTTGCTTAATGAACTTAATGTACATACAATTGGCCCTGGTCAGCTTACTTAACAACAGCAGGGCTGAATGATGATAATTATCCGAATCTTATTGTGGCCGTCAAGTCAAAGGCTACTCTAAATTCAGAAAGGGGCCCTTGGAGCTCTTAAGGACAAACATAGCCCTGCCTTCCTGCCTCTGCCCACCTTTGAATTCATTCTAATGCACTGCACTGCCCTGCTCTATAGTGCCCTTTTATCCAATACGCCATATGGGGTGGGTGGGTGTGGGTGGGTGTGGGGTTGAATCACAGTACAGTGGTACCTCGGTACTCGATTGCTTCAAAACTCATCAAATTTGGGACTGGATGCATTTTGATTTGAAAATGTCCCAGTACTTGGTGTTTGTTTAATACTTGATGTGCAGCTACAGGAAGAAAGGGGCAGCTGTGGAGAACAGACAGGACGTAGGCCATGCTGGGAAGGTCACTGCAAAATGAGGGGGGGTGATCTACAGGGGGTGACCAGGAAGTAGGACATACTGGGAAGGTCACTGCAAAATGAGGGGGGTGGCCCACAGGGGGTGAACAGGAAGTAGGATATACTGAGAAGGTCACTGACATAGGAAAAGGGACAGACAGAAAGTTCTTCCTGGCTGAAACAATGGGCTATGTGGTTAAGTCATGTGGTTTGTTTGGGACTTGTTCTTTTTAGTACTCATTGCACCTCTCAGAACCAATTAGTGCCAAGTACCAAGATACCACTGTATTTCCATTGCTGGAAGATTGTCATAGAGTCAAGAGTCTATTTTGCATAGATCCTTCAACAATTAAGAATTTTGGGGGAGAAAAAATAAAAATTGGGAGACCCTTGGCATCAGGGTGGATAAAAATTGATTATTATTTAAAAAATAAATAAAAAGAAATCGGATTTTTTTTTATTCAAATTTGATATTTTTTACAATTCAAATCGGATTTTATTTTTATGTTTTACAAAGTTTATTTTAATAAAATGCTTTTGGAGTAAAAAATCTATCTAAAGATAGTTTTCTCTTTAAGATACATTAATAATTTAATTTATTCAGCATGAAATGGAGCTTAGTTATGCAGCATGAGGCTGTATATTCTGCAATATTGGGATTATCAGTGAGTCAACAGTGGGTCAGAGGAGGAGCTGCTGAGGGACAGAGATGACCGTTGCTCTTTAAAAATTATGATTTAAATCGAGTTGATTTAAATCAAGCCTTTTTACTAGTGATTTAAATCAAATCCACCCTGCTTGGCCTTGTCAAGGGTCAGGGTGACAGAGAGGGAAAAGCTGAGAGGCTGGAAATAAACTCGGGGCCTATGCAGATGGTATTCCCAGGAGGGGGAAAAAGAAAATCAAAGGAAGGCACATGAGATAAAAATTAAGAAAATGGGTTTGAAAGAACAATTCAACACTTCAAAGGCAGGTGTGCATCAGACCAGGGGTCTCCAACCTTGGCAACTTTAAGACTTGTGGACTTCAACTCCCAGAATTCCTTGCTGGCTGAGGAATTCTGGGAGTTGAAGT
>JAEANM010014121.1:0-14131 GCA_017656035.1 Myanophis thanlyinensis | reverse complement strand
TATGTAACAGAAGGAAAGGAGGAAAGGATCCAATCAGAAGACAAGATTATTCAAGATACTCTGGCTCCTGAGCGTGGTGGTCGGTCGGGTCCTTGGTGCCGGGGGCTGCAGGAGTGAGCACCGCCGAGGGAAAGAGCACGGCTCCTTTAGGAGTCTCCTGGGGCGGAAGGGAGCGGAGTCCGAGCCTGAGGCTGCCCCCTTCAGATCATCGTCCACCACCAGCGCTCGGATCCCACTCCCTTCCTACCCAGGAGACCAGCAAAGGAACCGAGCTCTTTCCCTCGGCGGTGCTCACTCCTGCAGCCCCCCGGCACCAAGGACCCGACTGACCGCCGCATTCAGGAGCCAGAGGGGCGCCGGGCAAAAGGAGCATTTGCAGCTTGAACTGCAGACCAATTCGCTCTGCCAATGACAGTGCCGGTCTCCAGCCTCGCCCCACCCACCCCTTCAGCCCCCACCCCACCTCCTCCGAGCTCTGCTGTCCGGAAAGGAAGAGAGATGGCATCCCCATAATAAGGCCATGCTCATTTGCATTTGCTTCAACCCATGATGCTTTGCGAGGCGCTACCTCCCAGCGGGCCAGGTAAATGCGCTCCGCAGGCCACATGTGTCCCGCGGGCCGTAGTTTGAGGACCCATGATCTACAGGCTCCCCTTGGCTTCCATTTACATAGCACAAAATATGCATATACTTTACATCTTATAGCAACTTGAAGTAATGAATTTTTAAAAAAAAATATTACAGAGGGTTTAGGAATCAATCATTTACTATAGATAGTACCAATTCCATAGCAACAATATTGCAGCTGCATGTGAAATTCAATGGGTTATGTCACACTCCAAGACAGTAAGTCATGACATCTCTTTAGAATGTAATTTTGCATTCAAGACTAGCTAAGACTAGAAATTTTCAAAATTCAGTATCAGACAAGAAACAACATACATAGATCTACCTAATGTAAAACATAGGCATCACAGTCCTAAATATATTGTCAACCTCAGGGTTTTAATTTTAAGCCTTTTTCCTCTTACCTTTTGGGATGAACAGCCTTTTGGCTGTTCGCTTCTCAGCCTCGGGATCAAATGGTACCTGCTCTAGCTTCATACAAAGTGCTCATTCCTTCTTGGCTGATTCAGGCTTTTCATTCAACTAGCTTCCACTAAAAGTTGTAAAATCTGATTATTTCCCCACATATTACAATGCCAATAATGTAACAATGTTAAAAAGAAATCTTTTGAGTGAGATTGTTGATTTTAGATGTTCTTTGGGTCCCTGGTACCCACAAGGTTGCCTGTGATCTAAAGAGAGAAGGGGACATTGTTTCACGTGCTGCCTACATCCCACATGTGGGGCTTCACTTGCTTGTGTGGCCCAGTTGCTGCCATGCCATGGACTGGTGTTGATCCGTGGACTGGGAGTTGGGGACCCCTGCTTTAGCTTTTTAAACAAATAATTGGCTGACATTTCAATAGTGGTTGCCTTTCAATATCTACAATGCCTAAAAATTAAAATGTGCGTTATAAATGAAATAAAATGACAAACTAATAGAACATTCAAATGCTGTCAGCTGAATTTTCTGAATTGATATGTTTGGGAGGTAACAAAGATTCCAGTAAGTTATTTTTTTCCAGTAAGTTATTTTTGTACATAGTAGAATTAAATTGTCTCGTTTTTATTTTAGAAAATTTCAGCAGAAAGAAATGCTACTTAATTCAGTTGTACTTTTTATGCCACATAATATTTAACTGTAGTTTTAAATGGAGAAAAGGCCAAGTGAATTAATACAAACACTCTTCAGTGGTTCACCATATGTTCACGATATTTTAAACATCATTACCACAATGCAGTGAATTAAAATAGCTTTTTCATTTTTTAATATAAAATCAGGATTTTTGAATTTTGTGGATATATAGATGGTTTTCAAGCAATGTCTATTTTCTGACTATGATCTTGTTCTGCTTGGCATAGCATGAAGACAGCTTCTCACAATATTATCTATCTTGTTAAGGTACCTAAAGTCATTGTGTATTTTTTTTTCTCTTCCTCCATGCTCAAAACCTCCCAGGCAGACTATCTTGTATACTTTGGCAGAGACAGGGAAAGCAGAAAAGCATAAGGGGTTCCTAAACCTGAACCTGATCCATCTAGTTCAACTGGCATTCTCACAATGCCCAATCAACCACACCAGGAAGCCCATTAGTCTCCCAGCACATGACCTTCAGAGGCAGCTGCCCTGTGTTCAAGTCATTGATTCCCATGTCTTCCATGAATTGGTCCTACTCTTTTTGAAACCAACCAAGTTGGTAGCCAGCACATCTCATGGTCGTGATGTCACAGGTGAATTAAGAATTCTATTTTTTTTAAAAAGTCATTTTGTCTATCCTGATTCTTCCAAGATTCAATTTGATAGAACAATATCTGGTTCTAGTACTTTGGAAAAGGAAAAATAGCTTGACCGCCATACACAATTTTGTATACCTTAGCCATGTTCCCTCTTATTTACCTCCTTTCTAGGCAACTCCCCATCTCAAATTTCACAACCTTTCTTCACAAGGAAACTTTCTCCAGTCCCTTGATCATATTACTTGCCCTTCTCTGAACTTTCTGTAGTTCCTTTTTGAAGTGTGTCAGCTGCACGCAATACTCCAGATTCAGTTACACCATTGATAAGGGTATTGTGATATTGGCATCTATAAGTAGTCTGTTCAACTTCCTTTGATCCATCAAGTCTAGTATGGAAATATTCTTCACCAGGATGTTGGGCTCTGGGACTCCATGGCAGTTTAACTTGGCTGCAAGAATGGATGGAGACTTGGTCTTTTTCTCTTTACATTGAACTTTTAAAATTCAGTAGAGTATCATTCAATAGTTATTTGGTGTTATTGTATGTATGTTTTGTGGTAAGCATGTATGTGAATGCATGTGTTCAAATATACACAAATGAGGAACATGGGTTACGAGGCTCTTTGCTTGAGTGAAAATTATCCTTGGGGAAAATTGGGTGCAGGAGAGAAAAAAGAAAGACCCAGAGGCATAATAACACAAACAATTCTCTGCTTCTAGTTTTTCTGTTTTGTATTTCAAATCAATTAGGCAGATTTCAGAGTGGGGGGAAGAATTAACTAGATGTACTTATCTTAAGCTCTGTAAAACAGTTTAATAGAAGCTGCCATCTAGAGGTTGTCTATAAAATCATTTCAGAAGACTCGGTCTCAAGGGATGGATAGTGATTTCTTTTTCCTTTGATGGGCGACGCTGAGAGGCAGAAGAAAGAACAGCATGGAACCCATCATTTGCTATTGTGAAATTACCCCTCACTAAACTGTGGGAAGGCAACAACACTGCCTAGTCTCAGTGATAAGATGTGATGTAGGGACAATGCAACTTATAATGAATGGCACACTTTCCTTCTCATGCAAAGACACAGGAAATGTACATGAATACAGATGAAGAGAAAGGCTCTTCTGGTCCAATTGGATCAACTTGTTCTGTCAAGGACAGAAGTGGGACTACTTGACTCTGAATCCTTAGCAAACAAAAGCTAATGCTGGATTGATGATCACTATCCCATTTCACACAAGACAGAACATTGTGCTGAGGATGGAGAGCTCCTGATCTATGGGAAGTACATTTTGAACAATGGAACACAGCAAGGCTTAGTTCTTGTTCACCAAGAATACAAAGAGGGACATTTTATTTCATTTCCAACTTTTTATGCTAGTCATAAAATAGCAACAGCAATAGCACTTTGTCAGAGTTTGTTGCAGCAATCACATTCAGAAGCACACACAAGTAAATCAACTCAGCAGGATCCAATAACTTCTCTTTATATATAATATAACACATGAAGTAAATATAAAATAGCAAAAGCAGGTTTTTCCAATATGGTAGCAAGTATAAGAAAACACAAGCAGAGGAAAGGAGTTAACAGTTTCAGTTTCAGTTCAGAGTTCCCGCACAGACTAGTTTCAGTTTTTTGAGCTGCAGAGTTAAACCACACCCAAGCTCCTTTCTGTCTCCAGCAAATACTGTCAGTTTCCAAGCAGTCCCCATTGGCTATCCTTGTTGTCATGACTCTTCATTGGCTGACCTTGTTACTATGTCTCTTTCAGTCTATGAACCAAATACACTGACATACTTAGACTTATGTACTGCTTCATAGTGCTTTAAAAAAACCCCACACAAGCAGTTTACAGAGTCAATCTATTGCCCCCAATAATCTGTGTCCTCATTTTATCAACTTCAGAAGGAAGGAAGGCTGAGTCAATCTCGAGCCAGCCATTGAGCAGAGTTAGCCTGCAATACTGCATTCTAACCACTATATCACTACAGCTCTTGGATGGTAAACTATAAATAGTTCAGATATTTTTTCCTCTTCCCCACCACCCAAAAAAAAAAATCAGACAATCCACCCAACTTAATATGATTATAACTATTATTCCAGTAAGCTTAAATTTACTCAGACTTTCATCTTTTCTGCAGTACATATACATTTTTGTCAATTGGTCTAGGGTGGAAAAGCTAAACATTCAGATAGCTGCTCATGGACTGAATCTCAGAATTCATTCTTCAAATGTCTATCGAGATTCTCAGTCAACCAGGTCATGGTTGTCCCAAAGGTGCTTTTTTTGCAAAAGGCAACTGGACTTTCTGGTTTTTCTTTGAAGATGTTTCACTTCTCATCCAAGCAGCTTCTTCAGCAAATTCTTTGCAAATTTTCCATTATTGCATCTTGTTATTAGCCATTTCTAATAGCCTAGTAGTCTTTTTCTTCTTAAGTGGCTAATAAATGTTTTATTTTTTAATCTGACACAGGGAGACTTTAAAAGGAGCACATAGCAGAAGCAGCACCCACAAAACATTGGAACATCTTTTAAGTTATAGTTATAGATTTTGTTGTCTTGAATTTTGTTGTCCTGATTTTGTTGACCTGTTAGTCTGTGATTTCACTGACCAGGTTATCTAAGTCTGATTTCAAACTCCAGCCCAGGGGTGGACAATTATGGCTCCTTCGTGACTTGTGGACTTCAACTCCCAGAATTCCTGAGCCAGCTGGCTCAGGAATTCTGGGAGTTGAAGTCCACGTGTCACGAAGGAGCCATAATTGCCCACCCCTGCTCCAGCCTCTACTTTATCTTACCTTTATCTTTCTCTCAGCTGGCATCCAGGAAGCTAAAGGTGTGAAGACTCCACCATTTTGTTTCTCTTTTTAAAAACGTGTTTGCAGAAGTTGAAGGCCAAAATCCTCCAGGTAGCTTGTGACTTCCCCATCCGCTGCCAACCCACCGCTGAAAAATTTGGAGTAAGATAAGGAGAGTTCGCTTGAGCCTTAAATATAAAAAGAAGAAACCGGGGATTGTGGGGGGCTAAAACAGAAAGAAAAACTAAGTGAATGAATCAGCAAAGTCAAAAGGTCTTTGCTTGGCACTGAATGAGAACAAAAGCACAATGGGGGGGGGGGGGGCTGGCAGGCCTGCTGGGCAAAGGCATTTTCTTCTCTGTGTGAGGAAGATGGGCGGTTTCTAAATTTGGTAAATAAAAAATAAATAAATCCAGGATGCATCACCATAAAGATCCTTTCAAGCACCCAATGTCAGTTTGCTGTTGATGAGTGTAAGGAGAAAGGAGTAGTGACTCTCCCCATGTCCCCAAATTCCGTACTATGTAAGGAAAGGAGTAACATATGGAAAACAGGCTCTGGCTTTTTTGAGTTCCTCCCTGTGGATATCCCTGCTTGCTTAGTTTTGGAGTCCTAATAAGGTTGCCCCAAGGCTGCCACCTGCTGGGGCATGCAGAGTGGCAATTATTTCCATATCTAGAGATCAGCATTTCCAAATGACAAGCAAATTTATGTCCCCATTTGTTTTCTGTGTCATGCGGGGGAATTCACTGGAGAAAGCAAGTTTACTTGGAAGAGTTAGTGGTAAACAAAAAACAGGGGTTGGGCACCATCAATGTTGACACCAGCCACAGCATAGAATAAGTCAAAGAAGTAATGCAAGGTCTGAAGATAAGGACAGGCCTGGCCCATAAAATTGCCAAGTGTAAGACACAACTGAGTGGATAACAAGTCATCATCATCATTGTTTTCTTTTCCCATTTTTGGGACATTCTTCTCTGCAGATCATATTTTTCTCTAGCCACTCTGTGTGGCTGCTTTCTCTTGAATATTATTAGACTAGAAAAGTTATGGCCTGCTGTAAGGCACTGTTCTTTGATGGTGGGGATTTGCGCTGTCTTCATTAGAGAACAGACTTCCATTTTGTCCCATAGGTCATGCCCTGGCTTGATTCAAGGATAAACAGGAATTCATCATCTTTACCACCAATAACCATATAAAGCGCAAGGTCCAATAGCAAAAATAAAAATTGCTTCCAGATGTATTGTTTCAGCCGTTATTTGAGGAAAAAAGAGTCTTCCTTTTAGGTAAATATGATATAGTGTTCTGATAATTTCACATTTCACACATCTCCATAATTTTCACACAGATTTGAATAATATGGTAAACCTACCATTCTGGTTCAAGAATTATGTTCAGTGGGAGCATGGGGGAGAGCGGTGGAGAGAAATATAATGCACATATGCTGCCAATAATTAGACTTTTGGGTTTAGTGTGTTATACAAAAACAGCCCAAGCATGTAGGTGGGAATTGATTTGCCATCACTTGAAGGGACTCTTCACTCCTCAGCCTCTTCCGATAAACTACATTTCATTTATTTCTACTAAATGGCACACAGTCGAAGAAAAATTTTGTCTCCAGGAAACTTCTCCCAACCCGGAATTATTTTCTTGTACTCCTAAAGCCACAAAAGAACAAGAGAAGTTGCTGCCATCCTTTATAGAGCTGCAGCTTTTGATGTGCAACTTAGAGCCATGACTGAGTCGAACTTCTGCCCAAGAGACTGGTCGCCATCCTTCTCATTCATGGCAGACCTGAAAGAACTGAAAGGAAGAAAGCAACACACCACTTTCAGTTTCACTCCATTAATCCAGGCTTGGCTGAGATTTGCTGCTAAGACTTGACCTTGAGCTTATGTGCATTCCCAGCAGAGGCAGAGAAGGTGAGCTTGGAGCAATTATCGCATTGTATTCACCACATTGCTTTCACACACCAACACCATAACAGTGCTACGTTTGATCTTCCCCTTTTCCTTAGCGATGGTTACAGAAACATGCCTGGCTTCACTAGGGATTTGTGTGCCTTTTGACAAACGGCAAACCCTGCTATGCGTTTCATGATGTGTTAAGAGAGATCAAAAAGAATCAGGGCAAGTCCTCCTCATTGCGTATGGTTGTTGTTTTCACCCTTATCCACATTTTGCTTGATCAGTCTTCAAATTGTTTCTGGGTGGCAACAGTGAATGTTTCTAGTATGACGATCTAATCAAATTTCTCAGTCTACCTGAACCTGACTGGAAATTTATCTTCATTTTCCAGGATGGAGCCCCAGAAGATTAAAGCCTTACTCTATTCTCTGTCTTCTTCTCTTATTTTTTTTCAATCCTATACTCTAAGTTAAATATTGTCTTTTCAACATACACACACTGAAAAATACAATTTATTGTATGTTAGTAGCTGATTCATACAGCTGATTCATAGGCCCGTGATGGCGAACCTATGGCACAGGTGGCACACAGATCCCTCTCAGAAGGGCATGAGCGCCATCGCCCCATGGTCTCTCCTGTGCATGCATGCATTTCCACACATGCATGCACGCATTTCTGTGCATGCATGCACATATTTCCAGACGTGTGTGCATGCAGTTTCATGCTTGCACATGCACATTCCCATGTATGTGAACACACATTTCCATGCATGTGCACACATTTTCACATATGTGCACACATTTTCATGAATGCAAGCACACATTTCCATGCATGTATATGTGCATGCATGCACCTTGCAGTTTGGACATGTGCGTGCACAGAGTTTTGGTGCTTGGTGTCTAAAAGGTTAGCCATCACTGTCCTAGGCTACAACATACATGAACCATGACTGTTTCAGCTGTTGCTGCTGTTACTGCTGTTGCTATTGACATCAAGTGTAGAAGAGACTTTCTCTCCCAAGTCTCAAAATGTGTGCTGTAGTGCTAAAGGATCTTGGGCTAATATGAATGCCCATATTCATACAACATGCTTCCCTATCCTTAAATTAGTCATAGTTTTTTCATCCAAGCCATTTGCACAACACTTTGAAACATAATCTGAGTTATACAAGATGAGCTTGCACCATGCTCTAGCCTAAAATCTGGTTGGCTCATTTGTGCTTGTGTTGTAAGACTTTCTGAAGTGGGAAAACTTTTCATATTTCAATTGTCCACTTGGTATAATCTTACTTGTAGGCCAGTGGTTCCCAACTTTCCTGGCTTCAAGGACTGGTTTTGGAAGAAAAATTGTCTTCCATGGATGGGAAAGGGAATCGTTTTGCATGTGCAACCCAGATCCCATGCATGAATAGATGAAGCTTTGCTCACTCACCCATTGCTTGCCTGGACCAATTCCCAACAGACTGCAGATTAGTACCAGTCTGAAGACTGGGGATTGGGGACCCTTGCTGTAGGTTGTAAGTTAGAACAGATCTCTACCCAAGGAGCAACCTCCAATCAGCCCTTTCCCATCTTGAATTTTCACTAGACGTTTGGCACATGACTCCTGCTCAAATCAACCAGCATGGCCATTGATGAAATACGATGGAAGCTGTGACTTGAAACCTGTTTAGGGAAGGCTAGTCTAAACCATTTTTAAAAAATAAAAAAGTTACCCTTTATCCAACGTAGTAGATGAGTTCAACAAACTCACCAGGATCTAATCCCAGGATCTAATCACCTAGGTTGGGCCCACTCCACTGGTATTTGCAGTTGGCATAGAATCTGCAATGCACCCAACTTACGTGGGGAAATTTTGGTAATATAATAAGGGGAGGAATGCAAAGAAGAATCTGACACAGCACCAGTCTCCATACACCATCTAGATCAGACTTATATATGTTTTGTACAATGGCTCTGCATGCCAAATGGCGTATATCCAGAGGCTGGAAAGACTTCACAAGCTAGACAAAACATTTGTAGCAGCACCCTTTATTTTCAAGGATTCAGGGAAGGACAAGGAAATAGTTGAGGCAGCTTTTTTTTTTAAAAAAAAAATACCTGGTTCTAAATCAACCTAATGAGGCATGCCTGGAATGCTGAGAGAAAGCCAAAAGCTTCATTTTGTGCAGACTTGATTCTTATCTTTCATTCTTTCTCTAGATAAGGCTCTTTTTCAACCTGAGAGGGAATTTGTCACAGTCCATTGACCATGTCATAATGGGCTGTGGGTGAGACCTAATGCACACTTAATTGGGGCTATGGCTTTTCAAAAGGCAGCCACGGAAATAATTCAGCATGAAATGTTGCCGGGGAAGACAGTTCTCCCAAGCATTTCCCCACTTTCTGTCCCCACTATTCAGCCTCACATACTGTATATGCAAAAAAATAGGTCCTTAACTTAAGATCCTGCAACTATTATATTTCAACTTTGCTTACGCTTTTCATAGTCATGTCTCTATTTGCCAGCTACCGCAGGTAAGACTGACAGGAAACAGGATTATATGAATGAATTCTATGTTAGCCTATGCTAACAGAATCTTGCAAATCTGAAAATACAAACATCCCACCAACACTTTAAATTGGTTGTTCCCAATTTTCTTTTCCTGACTGTTAAGCCACTGTGGGTTCCTGCCTCTCTTGTCTGATTGTTTCCTAGGCAGTATCTCCCTCACCCCTTTATTCAAGGTCATTTATGCATTTCCATTATACTATTTTTATGTTACTCCCATAGGGAAAAATTATTCAGTGGTTAAAATTATTCGGCAGGCAGTGTAATCTTATCATGGCTGTATTTATGGCTGCTTGCTTTCTGTTTGGTCTCTATAGCAGTGTGTTTACAGGCAGCACTAATTTTTGTTCAGTGACCATCAAAGTTATAAAAATGCTTAAAATATAACTTTATGGTCCATTTACAAACATTTATAATCCTTGCAACATCCCTCAGTTATTCAATTGCCATTACAATAAATGTATATTGTCCTATGTCTGACCTATGGGGTTTTTTTTCCACCTTGCAGATCAGAATGATTGGAGAGAAAGGGATTGCAAAATGATGAATTGTTTGCTCTTCTACATTTCAAGAGCAATGCAATCATACTGGCAACCCAGGGCTCGGAGCCTTGATAAGCTGCACAAACTTATACTGTCTTGAAATCTCTCTCTTTGCACTGTGAGGTAGGAGGGGAGGAAAAAAAAGCAAGCAATTTTTAGGCATACAGATGGGAGGTTGAACAACTAGCCTCGTGGTGCGACCGGAACAATCTGGAATTGACCACACTCAAAACTGTAGAAATGATGGTAGATTTTAGGAGAAACCATCCCGTACTACCACCTCTCACAATACTAGACAACACAGTATCGACAGTAGAATCCTTCCAATTTCTAGATTCTATCATATCACAAGACCTAAAATGGACACCTAATATCAAAAACATGATCAAAAAAGCACAACAAAGAATGTTCTTTCTGCACCAACACAGGAAGCTTAAACTGCCCAAGAAGCTGCTGATCCAGTTCTACAGAGGAATTATTGAGTCAGTCATCTGCACCTCTATAACTGTCTGGTTAGGTTCTGCAACCCAACAAGACAGACACAGACTGCAGAGGATAATCAGAATTGCAGAAAAAAACAATTACTACCAACCTGCCTTCCATCGAGGACCTGTATACTGCACGAGTCAAAAAGAGGGCTGGGAAAATATTTATGTCACATTCTGGACATGGATTGTTTCAACTCCTACCCTCAAAATGATGCTATAGGGCACTGCACACAAGAACGGCTAGACACAAGAATAGCTTTTTCCCGAATGCCATCACTCTGCTAAATAAATAGTTCCCTCAACACTGTCTAACTACTTATTAAGTCTGCATTATTGTCGTTCTCATTGTTCCATCATCCACCCACCCCACTATAACTATAACTTATTGCTTGTATCTTTACAACTTATATTGAGTATTGTGTCCTAGTACAATTTGAGTGCTTATTTGTACCCCATGACTATCATTAAGTGTTGTAACTTGTGTTTCCTGACGAATGTACAGTTTCCTTTGTTGTACACTGAGAGCATATGCACCGAAAACAAATTCCTTATGTGTCCAATCACACTTGGCCAATAAAGAATTCTGTTCTGTTCTTTTCTGTGGTTGGCACATTTACATTGCTCTCGATATTAGAAGAGTAAACAGCTTACTCTCTTGAAATCCCTTTCCAATCTCTTTGCTCTGCAGAGTGGGGGGAAATGTAAGGCAAAGAAAAGATTGCATACAATGCTTTTTTTCCCTCCCACCCTCCCCCACAGAATAAAGAGATTGGAAAAGGAGATATTTCAAAAGACTACTGTAAGCCATTTGCATAACATGTCTGCAGCTCCCAGACAGGTACAATGTCAAAAGAAAATTATTTCTATAGGTAATATTTTGTTTGCCTGACCCCCCCCCCCCACCGGGCCCCTATCCTCCATCCTTCAAGGCAGAGAGATTGGAGAGGAAGAAAGAATATGCTGTTTGCTCTTCTATACTTTAAGAGCAATACAGTCAGCAGTAGGAAAGAGTGAGGCAAAGAAAACCTCTTACAGAACTTGGTTGCTTTTTTCTCCCTGTCCCACTTTGCACAGTAGAAAGATTGGATTTTAAGAGACTAGACTGTTTGTGCAGCATGTCTATGGTTTCCAGCCTCAGATTGTGGTGCGATAACATTGCTTTTGATGTATACAAGACACTCAAGCACTCTAAATGGTGGAAAAGTGGTTAAGAGGCAAGCAAAAGCCAAAGGTGTGAAACTGTATAACCTTGTCTCTTTTCCGCTGGAAAGCCCAGTTGTGGCACTGTGATTTTTCACTTAGCTACCAGTTTGCTATGTCTTATCTGAAATAATTTTAGATTTTCTAAAACAATAGAGTTAATAGTCTCTGTTGTTTTTAATTATCATCCTACATTATTATTTAATTGTTTTGTTATGTTCCTTTAATTCAACTTACGGATGTTATTTATGTTTTTATTGTATGCCACCAAGAGTCACATTTTGTGAGACTGGCAGCCATATAAATTTGATTGACAATAAATCAATAAATATCAAAAGACTCTGCCCTTAATGACAGCCTCTCTCAATCTTTATGTCTCCAATCTAGAATAAGTCCTTCAGGTCTCAAAATTCTCAGCCAGCATGTAGTGAAATTCTTTTTATATCTAAAATATAATTATTTCTCTATATTCTCTATTATATCTGAAGTATACCAGATTATGAAGGCATTCCCATAACAGTGAATGTGCTGCTGTCACCATTGTAATTGTAAATGGCCTAGAGTTGACTTTTGGGAGTTGAAGTCCATGAGTCATGAAGGAACCGTAATTGCCCACCCCTGGTCTAGAGCAGTGGTTTCTCAACCTTGCAACTTTAAGAAGGATGGACTTCAACTCCCAGAATTCCCCAGCCAGCATGGCTGGCTGAGGAATACAAAGAGTTGAAGTCCGCCCTTCTTAAAATTGTCAGAGTTGAGAAACACTACCTAGCATTCCTGAAGTGTGTGTGGGGGATTACTTTTAGTTTAATAATAATAATAAACAGCTTTTACTACAGCCTTTCTGCTCATGATCATTTTTGATCTTACTACTGTCTCCCTGCTTGAAATCCGGGAGGAGCAGAGAAGTTCCTGCAAAAAGAATCAAAAGGATTAATGTGAGCCAGAGCTTGTGAATTAATGGAGTGACAGCTGATGTTGCTGTGTTTTTTTTTGAAGTGTAAGCTTTTTGACCCAGGACTGTCTATCCTCATTAAGCCCTAATAGCTAAATATAACAATCAGTTAAAGTGTATAGGTTAATTACTACTTCATTTCTTTTGATGCAGCTTACACATGAGACTTTAATGAATGTTAATCATAGTCTCTGTTGTTCTGTCATTAAGATCATTTGTGAAGGGAGGCAGCATATTCTGACAGAGAGCAATTCAGCCAAGGTAACTAGAGAATAATGGGGAAAAGTGACCAGCAGCCAGTGGAAATGTGTTTCGGTTCCCAGATGTTGTTTTTCTGCAGCCAGCTTCACACATACACAAAAGGTGGGGCATGCTGATCAGTTGCATCCCTTTCCTTTTTTAGGACCATGGCAAAGCTGAAGAGGACTATCATGTGAGCTCAGAGAAATGAGTCAGTTGGGAAGCAGATGGAGAGGAATAAATTAGGTGGAAATGTGGATTGGTAGCAGGCCAAGAGTCTTACATTTTCAGACTCTTTCCAGAACTATTTAAAATGTACAAGTAGAAATATGTACATGAAGAGCCAGAATAGACCTTTAGTGGATGTTTTGTTGAAGGAAAAAAAAGCTTTTAATTTCTTTGCTTTCTCCTTTCCAAAATTACTCAATTGTCCAATCCTGCTCAGAAAACTACAGCCATCAACTTACAACTACAATTTCTGTTGCTAAGTGAGACAGTTAAGTGAGTCCTGCCCCATGCTTGTCACAGTTGTTAAGTGAAGCACTGCGTGGTTAAATTAGTAACATGGCTGTTAAGTGAAATTGTCTTCCCATTTGACTTTGCTTGTTAGATTGCAAAAGGTGATCACATGACTCCAGGACAATGCAACTGTCTTAAATATGGACCAGTTGCCAAGTGTCTGAATTTTGATCATGTGACCATGGGGATGCGACAATGGTCATAAATGTGAAAAAGATTCATAAATAACATTTTTCAGTGCTACTGTAACTTTGAACAGTCACTAAACAAATTCTCCTAAGTCAAGGACTACCTATACATGGAAATGGATGAGCCAGATTCTTTCCTTCCCCATCTCCATGTTTAAAAGCCAGATGAGTCCAGGGTACAAAAGAAAATAAAGAATTGCTATTGAAAAGAGTGAATTTATTGGAGGGTATTTATAAATGTAGGAGATGAAGGAAAGTTTATATAATGGATCTTTATCCATTGCAGGCCATTGTGCACTTCAGAAAATAAATCTTGGTTGGTTCTCACCTTTAAAGTGCTCCATGGCTTGGGACCTGGGTACTTACAGGACCGCCTGTTGCCACCATCAGCCTCCAGCCGACCAG
>JAEANM010014120.1:0-14131 GCA_017656035.1 Myanophis thanlyinensis | reverse complement strand
AAGAAGAAGAAGAAGAAGAAGAAGAAGGCCAAGAGTTGCATTCAGCTGATGTCAGCTGGCTTTGCTTCCTCTGAGAGGTTGTTGTGTCAGCTCTGGACACCAGCCAGGCGGTGACAGCTCACGCCAATGAAATGCAGCCTGGAGGCAGGAGGGGGAAATCCAGTGAAGGCTGGCTGCTTTGGCCAAGCAATTAGATAAAAGGGCTATTTGTGAAGGAAGAAAGGAAAAAGAATCCAAGAGGGGAATTAAAAGGCTGGAATTTTCCTAAGGGATGCCACAAAAGAGACTGGACAGAATAAAACAAGTCAGAGAGATGGAAAAAGTAAAAGGGTGGGGAAGGACGAAGATAAAAAAAAAAAGTTATCTTGTTTCCCTTTAGTGGCTACTCGAGAGCAGATGTTAATGGAGCCTTTTGGGTGTGTCATGCCCAATTTTCCAATCTTTTTCGTTATGCAAATCACTGCAGCTGTGGAATGAAATCACACGGTCATTAAATGAATCCCACTTATCCCATTGACTTTGCTTGTCGGAAGCCAGTTGGGAAGGTCACAGTTAGCGACTTTAGGATGCAAAACATGGTTTGGAGGAAATCCTGCCCTCGGGATGGCTTGCTAGATATTCAAAATCTAGTATCTATCCAGACAGCAGAGGCCATGGATCACAGTGTGAAAATCCTGTTTGTTTGGTTTTATAATACTGGAATTTATTTATTTAACAAAATTAAATACAGAATTTAAATACGCAATGCATACAGGTAGTCCTCAGCTTATGACCACAATTAGGACATTTAAGGTTGTTAAGCCTTAACCAGCTGTGTTTGGGTTCCCAGAAATCCTGTCAATCTTTTTTTTTTTTTGGGGGGGGGGGGGGGACGGGACTCTTGCTTCCTATGATGGATATTATTTTCAGAGGCAAGTAGACTCAGGGTTCCATTCAAGGAAAGTGATTGTCTCAGGCAGCAATGCAGCAGCTTTTTTCCTCTGCTCCAGGGGTCGGCAATTATTTTTCCCAACCGGCCACATGGGAAACTAGGACTGGCGTGAAGGACCAAACCAATAGGGCTGTGAAGATGTATAGTCATACACACACACACACACACAAACACAATTTGAAAAATAAAATAGTAATCATCTTTAAAAATAAAAGCAATCCACGTGAGTCAGATAGGGAGGGCCAAAGGGCTGAATGTGACCAGGGGACTGTAAAAGCCTGTCTGCTTTATTCGTTTTGTTGGAGGACAGAGCTATGTTTTTCTGGCTAGAGATTAACTCAAACTCAGTAATGCTCAGTCTGTCATTGGGTGGAAGAGATGGAGGCAAGAGAGCTATGGATACTACCTTGAAAATCTAATGAAAAGAAATAATTCATAGTAAGGTCGAATGGCTTGTACATTTTTTTAGTGTATGTGATGGAGCGGGAAGCCCCTTTTCATTCTTGCCTAAAGCAGAGAAAGGTCTTGGGTAGATTTCTGAGTTCTAAATATCGAAATGAAGAACAAGAATATTGTACGATAACAAAATTAGAGAAAGCTTTTATCTATACAACAATCAGTTGATACCACAAACTATTAATCGTGGAGCAGATTTCACCTACTGGAGAATTTCAACTCCTCTTCCAAAGCTGCTAGGTTGACTTAATAAATCATAATAAGTATGTTAGAATCTCATTATGGGGAATGCTCTAAATCAGAGCATTCAACCTTGGCAACTTTAAGACCCGTGGACTTAAAAATTCACAAATTAGCCAGCCAGCCATGCTCCTAAAACACAAGTCCCTTTGATGTAAAGATGAAAGTAAAGGAATATGAAAAAGCTTGATTGGCAAAGGGAAGAAGAGATCAAAGAGCCTATGCCAATGGCTCTCAATCTCATTCATTAAATCCAGTGCTTTAAATGTGGAGCTTAAATCTTGTGTTTGAGGGACTCCATGGCCACAAAAGGCATTTAAAGACGGCCTGTAGTAAAGAAAAACATTGAAACTACTAGTCTGTGTAATGGCTGATCACTCAAAAGAGTAGAATAAAGCCACCAGCTCAATTCCTTCTGTTTCTTTTTTTACAAATTTGTTTTTCTTGAACCTACAGGAATGAATTCTATCCATGAGCCTTCTTCACCCGTTATGCAGAAGCAATCCCAGGAATGCACTTAGCAGGGAATGCTTTCATAAATGCTTTCTATACCCAACATAGAGCTGTGGTAATCTGCCCCTCAGCTTTGCTATTCACTCAGCAAATGAAGAGGGAGTTTCCATATTCAAAACCTGGTTGTCTGTTGCAGGAAGCCAACATCTGCCGGGAACCCTGAATTTGTAAATTACCTCAAACCAATCTCATGTGGAAGAGCTCAGTTCCCCATTGCCAACAGCTAATAGAACCTTCTTTTCATTTGCATGCTCAGAATAACGAGAACTGAACATATGGGGAAATAATGCTTGGAAATAGTGAGTGAACAGGTCAATTCCAACTGCACGATAAATATAGGTCATTCTCAGCTTACAGCCACAGCTTATTTTGCTAAGCGAAGATGGTAAAGTTTTTGCCTCGTTTTGCGACCTTTCTTGTCAGAGTGGTTAAGTGAATCCCTGCAGTTGTTAAATTAGTAACACGGTTTTTAAGTGACTCTGGCTTCCTCTCTTGACTTTGCTCACAAAAGACATCACATAAGTCCAGGGCGCTGAAACGGTCATAAATATTGAACCCATCGCCAAGCCTCTGAATTTTGACCATGGGGATGCTGCAGTGTTCATCAGTAACTTTAAACGTCCACTAAACCAACGGTTGTAAGTCACGGATTAGCATTAATCCATCCGAACGCAAGAGTTTGTGACAGTCAGGTCTGACAGTAGAGGTTGTTCCTTGAAGCAGTACGCCTCCCTTTAAAGAGTAAGAGATAATCTTGCTTTCATTTTGGCCACAACTGGCTATCTACTGTTTCTTTCTCATTTCTATGTTCTGTGATCTAAAATACCCAGAAAGAACTTATTTTTTCCTGAAAGAGCAATTGCATCACAAGTCCACTACATGCAAAAATAAATAAATAAAGCAAATCAAGCAAAAAAAACCCCACCCTTCATCCATCATAGAGATAGACCAGTGTTTGTTAACCTTGGCAACTTTAAGATGTTTAGACTTCAACTCCCAGAATTGGGGAATTCTGGAAGTTGAAGTCCAAACATCTTAAAGTCGCCAAGGTTGAGAAACACTTAGACCACTGAGGACACCATTGTATACATTTTCTTCCTACAGGTATCAATTACCCAAATTCTCAGGAATGCGATCAGAAAAGCTCACTGTTCCACTACACAAAGGAATTGCATTCTCTAATGTCCTGGCCGTTGGGTGCATGTTTTATTTTTCTTGAATAGTAATTACTTTTTACCTTTCTTTAATAAAGCTTAATCTGAAGGTACAAACAGGTGATCATTCTTATGCTATTTGCTATGAAAACGGTCATCTGCTGACTCTTGCAAGCAAAGCTTCAGTAAGAGAACAGGAGCAGGATTATCCCTCAGTCCTCTGTTAATTGACACTAGCTGGAAATCACAAGGCCTGAAAAATGAAACATCAAGACAGTTGCTTGACTGTCAAGTTCTGACACCAGTGGAATTTTACCTACTGCTACTGTTTCTGTTCTACGCTGTTGTACCTGTTGCAGCAAGTTAAAAAAAAAAGATTTGGCTGGCTGAATTTCCCCTTTAATATGATTATGAATTGCAAAATTGTACCACTTCTTTACATATGATTTAGGATGTAAAGAACAAAAAAAATAAAATGTATTTATGGTAGTGAAGAATTCTCAGAAAATACAGATCTGGCAGCTGTATCTATCTCTGGAATGCGAGTCACTGGATTTCTTCAAAGAAAGATTAGCTGGAATTCAGAAAAGCCTGCCTGCAAATAAATATGCAACACTTTTATATAGGCTGATATGAGGAAAAACATTGTTGTGGTTTTCTTTTCTTCCTTCTTCTGATTGTATGCAGGACTCTGCATCTCTCCAACAGTTTGGAAATGATTGCATTTGAGACTGAGATGCATTTTGGGATATTCAGATCATTACCAGTAAACCATAGCTGTGGTCTTAGCAAAGAGATTTTTGATCTCACATATCACACTCTATCACAAATATATGACCATTCCCAAACTGATTTTTACATAAAGATGATGACAACTTAAATAGACACTTTTCTAGCCAATCTGCAGCCCTACTTGGCCATAGCATTAGCTACAAGTATAACCTTATTTTTAATTTATTTTCTAAAAGTTACCTAACCATCTGAAACCAGCCAGACTCTAGGCAGCTTTAGAGGGTTTAACAAGATACAAATCCAAAATTAATTTATGATTTGACTGGTTATAGGCCTTCAAGTTGGTTTCAACTCCTAACCACCACCTAAATACGGTATATTTTCTGCGCAGTGATCCATCTCTCACTGGGTGCTTCAGATCTTCCAACATTAATGAAACTATAACACTAAAAATGATTAAATTCAGAGGTGACGGTTTCAAGAAATTGAGCTCTGGCCTTGAGAGGGAAGTGGGAGAGAAGAAATAGTGGCTGGGAAAATAGAAAACGTGAAAAAGGAGACTCAGAATAGCCCTGCCTTGACCTTGTTGTCTTTAGAAGAGGATATTGAAGATTCTGAGCAGGCTTTCAAAATTCTTTTAATATAGCCTACAACAATAAAGGAGAATTTTGGGAATCTTGATGGCACTTGTTGCTTGATTTGGCCTTCCTCCAAAGGGATGACAGGCATCATGATTTGTCAATCCTCCCAAAGGCTCTCTGGAAGGGCCACATTTTCATCATCATCTGGAAGGCTATGAGGGTGGGGACCATATGGTTCCAGGAAGCAAGCTGTTCCAGAGAAGAGGGGCCACTATAGAGTGTGTACATCACTGGGCTCTTATTTCCATTCTTCCTAGTAGGAGAACCATCAATACTTCCCAGTTATTTGGGTAGGATAGGAGAAAACTGTTGTGGAAAGTTGATGTAGGAGGTGTCCAGGCTGACCCTGGGGGAAATGGTTAAACAGGTCATCAGTCTCACATGAAATCCAAGTGCCCACAAACAATCCAAATCCAGGCAACTTTGAATTCCATTGACTCTTATCTACCACCAACTTTGACCATTAGTAGTCTAGATTCTTGTAGAGAGTTTCAGCATATGATAAACCTATATCTATTCATCTGAACTGTCTGGATTTCTGATTTTCTGTTGGTCTCCAAGATACTCAAGACCCTGAGCCGTTAGCCTGGAATATGCCTAATTGTACTCCTTAAAATGACCATCCTCCCCCACCACTTCTCTGTCTTCTAAATATAACACCCAAAGTTCCTTTTGAAAAGTCAAGAATCTTAAAATCCATTTACATCTGTAAGCCGAGTGCAATATAATATACAGAATCCCATGTTCCAGCAGTAACTAATTACCAGAAGAAGGGCTCTCCTTAATGAGTGGTAATGAAAAGCTGACAAAAGATCTGCATAAGGGCTATATTTAGTTAAATTGCTAGCTAGTTACTTCGGGCACCCCGCCTCCTTTTCATTCACTGATCATCATGGAATATTACACGTGGTTTATAAAATGCAAAGTTTCCTTTGGGTCCTGCTTGATTCCAGTGACTTCATCAACACGGATATGCTATTTTCTTGGCCATGAAATTGGAAGGACTGAGAAAAAACCCAGTTCATAAGCCTAAAGGGGAGGGAGAGATTTAAAACAAGGCTAGGAAGCGAGCAGCATTTTTAAAGCCAGCTGCAGAAAAAAGAAAAAAAGAAAAAAGTTTTCAGAGATCCCTTCAATTGCTAATGATTTAACTAAATAACTTTCTTATGATGGACGGAAAAAAAAAAAACAGGCTGCCTCTATTCTGCTTGGGGTGTATCTGGTGACCCGAGACCATGGGGTGGACTTGCTAGGGTGAAAAGGCTTTTGTGGAGGAGGACTTAAGACCTCTGTGGAAATGTGTGTGCAAACAGTACCATGATGTTCTCAAGGCCAGCCTGACCACTAACCCCTTTCACGCACTGAACTTTGGGCAGCAAATTTTGGGTTGGACTGCTCCTCAAGGAAGAGGACAAGTGGACATGCTTGGACCTAGGTTGCTAAATACAACTCTTTAACAGGAATGTCATATCTCCAAAACATAGAGATCTGTCTCTCCTGTACAATTACTGGAGGGCTACCAGACTTGGATGAAAACTGAGGAAACTTTGTTGATGCTAACATAATCAGCTAATTAAGATGGTGTCTGATCAGATATGACTGATCTTCATTCCACCAAATAAGCTTTGCAGACAGGGAGTACAAATGACCAGACATCCCTTTGTCTCTCAAAGTCACAGTGGAACCTCAACGTGAGAATGCGTTCCCCATCTTAAATTCTACCTTGGAAGTCTCATAGTGGATTTTCTCTGCCTCATCTTATTCCATTAAAAAAGTAAATGCATGGCTGCCACAGACCATTCCTTGGCTCGCTGCTCTGGCCATGCCTCCTCCTGTCTTTATATCGCTTACTCTAAAGACCTCTTTACATTCTCTCTTCATCTGGTTTTTTATATACCTCTGCTTTGCCAGCCCTAACTACACCTCCATCAATCTTCTTACTAAATGGTCCAACTGGCACCCACATGTTTCCTGCCATTCCACTTTCATTTGGCGGGGAAGGAAAACTGGTAAAAGGGCCCACTTCGTACATCATCCTAAAAATACACACCTGATCTGCACATGTACGCTTTGAGGGAAAAACAACGTGGTCAGTAATATGCTGCGTCTAGGAACTTTCACAACCATTTTAAAGCAGCACTGCGATCTTAAACGGGAGAACCGGCAGATAGGAAGTAATGGTACTCAGGTATTTAATTCTTCTTCTGCTCATGTTTTTACCATACTGTCCTCTGAAAATTGGGAAAGTTTCTAAGCAAGCAGATGATGAAGGAAAGCAAAGTTAAGTGTATGGGGGAAGTCAAATCACTTTTCCTGACAATTTCTTTATCCTGCTGTGCTCAGCAGTGAACAGGGTTTCTAGTCCTCAGTCTCCACCCCAATGCTTGGTTCTAAGCGGAATATGTGAAAATCAGTGCTTGGATGTCATATTTAGCTGAAAAAAAAAATACTTTAGCTTTAAAAAAACTCCATCGTTGATGTGCTCCCCCGGAAATGCAAACTTTCCTTTTCTTAGATAATGCCTCTATTCCATCCCCTTATTTTATACAAATACATGTCGGCATCTTAAGGTACATGTTGCTCAGAAAAAATGGTGATGTAGTTGAGTGTCATTATGTGAATCATGGGATTCCCACTATTGTATGATTTTGTTACTGGTTTAGAATTAACTAATAATGTTATAATAACATTAGCTTGTTCATGTGCCGTGAACCACTGTGAATCTATATGGATCTGGTAGCACACAAACCCCATAAATAAATGCATTGAAGAATGGATGCCAAAGTTCAGTGAAGTGCTTAATGTCTCATTCCATAATAGGAACAAATGGCTTTTTAGCAGGAATTGCTTTCAAGAGATCACAGCCGACACTTGATGAAATTTCAGATGAACAAGCGAGGTTGGATATTAACTACAACCATGATACCGATCACCCTTTGAAGTAAGCAAAGATTTGTATTCTGGAAGTGTGCTTGGAAAATGCAGTCAACGTAACTAAGGAGCTGGCCTATGATTGCCACTCCTGAGGTGTTTATAAATGTCACATAGGGCATTAAAAAATTAGCCTGCGAAACTTAATTTTGCAAATGAATAGAATAATTCTACCCACTTAGATTAGTTATTTTCCTTTGGTTGGGCATTGTGTGAATCCTGAAATGTGCAAGGGACGCTCCAAATAGTATTTTGCAACTTGCACAAAAACATCCCTACTGAGAACTACGGTTTAAGCCTCAAATCCAGCATGTTGAGTTTTTTTTTAAATTGTACATTAGGAAACTTTAATGCACTTCGCAGGATGTAGCTGTCTTCCTCTGAGCATTGCTGACAACTCAAGGTAAGGAGGAAATTAAAAGGAAGAATCATATGGAGGAGATAAACACAGAACAACTAGGGACAATATTGCACAGAGGAAGAAAAAGGACAGTGTGATTGGATGACGAATTAATCCTTCATGGGATTTGGGGATTCTGGTGCTGGTTTTCTGTAGGGCTCCTTCCATCTTTGTTCTTATTGTGGGAAGCTCATTCAGAGAAAACAGAAGCCTCACACAATCCTTGAAGAGGTAGATCTCCAAGACTTCATTTTGGAGGCAACCTCATTGACCTCTGCGGAACAAGCAATCAGAAGTACTAGATATTAATTGTTTTATTGGGTGTGGCGGGGTGTGAAATTGCTCTGTATCCCGAGGACCTTTCAACAGACAAAAAAAATATATTTTGTGCTATTGTAGTTAGCATAAAAGGAATGGTTAGTATTACAAGTACATTGCCAATGGAAAGTCAGAGACTGTAGGCTAAAAGTACTGAGTTTGAGACAGGGCTTTAAAGCCAACCAAGAACAAACTCAATTTTCTTTGCTTCATTTGCTTATCTGAAAAAGGGGAGGAATTAGGGATCTGCCTTACAAAAGCCACAGGTTTTGCATTACATTAAAAAATACCAAGTTCTAATAAGGCAAAAGAGTAGTTTGGTTACCAGCTTTGAATTGGATCCTGCATTCTTCAACAAGAAAGAACTTCTGGAAATTGAATTGTTCCAGAAATATTCACTTTCTGAGGTGAATATCTGCAACAGTATCAGAGGAATAGCAAGGAACAAGGTAACAGCCATCACAGGATGATGGTTGTGGTGAGCATAACAAGTCAAAGAGCAAAACCAACCACCTGAAAAAGTTGTGGCCGCCCAAAGGCCGTTAGAACAAGACAAAATGCAAAAGTGCAGACGTTTACAAAATGCAACAGCTGCAAAGCTGAAGGGCTTGGAGGATCACCTACCTTTTTCCGATGTCGGTCGTTCTTTGCAAGACACGATCTCTGCAGGGAGAGGTAGCCTCCAATCACCTGGATCTCCTCCACCGTGGGGTAGCGCTTCTTCATGGGCACCGTGGCCACCACCGGAGAGTTCTCAATGCCATTCTCCACAGCCGTGACAGGTGACACGGGGGCCTTCCGAGGATTGATGGTGATGGTGTTGCCACTGCGACGCTGCATTGCTGGATGAGGGGATGAGACCCGGCCCAGGCCTCCCATCCTCCCATCCTCTTTAACTTTGCTGTTGCCGCTGCGTCGCATGGCCTCGGCCTCGGGCGGCGGCTCCTCAACAGTGTCCGGGAGAAGTGGTTCACAGCTGGGTGAAGAGCAGGAAGTGGGGAGTGGGGGCTTGGCTGAAGGAGGAGAAGGGCTGGCTTCCTGTTTGGGTTCAGGGGGAGGAGAGGCCGAAGCCCTCAGTGGCACAACCATGAAGGAGTTCCTGGAGTTGAGGCGCAGGTTGGCCAAGGCTTTGCCCTGGACATCGTCCTCAGCTGAGTGGCATTCCGCTGCCACCTCCAAATCACCGCTCTCCATCCTGGGGCCTCTGTCTGGGGACACAGCCTCCCTTCCCCACCTTTTCCCAGTGGGTGAGCGCCTTGGGGGACTATCTGGCCAGCCCTCCCCACTGCTTGATTTAGCTTCAAATTGGCTTCGATAAGATGCCACATTGCAAGGTCCTGGAGGTGTCAGTCCCGGGAGGTCACAAGGAGGACTGGGGAGGCGATTGACACAGGGCAGCCGGGCCGGGATGGGGTCTGCTGGAGAATGGACTGTCTTCTTTCCTCCAAAGCTGCTCTCGGTTAAATTCTCAGTGCTGAGAGACTTCACCGGAGGCGATGGCATCACCACTCCTCCGCCATCCTCTTGGCTGAACCGGCTGAGCAGTTTGCTCACCCGCCCTTGGCGCTGCTCAGGCAGCGATGCCCGATGCTCAGCTCGGCCCACCGCATTAAGATCCTCCACACTGCGGCTCAAAGCCGACTTGACGATGAAGACCTCCCCTGCACGGATTTCTGTCACGCTGCCCCCACGGCGGGCCAACAGCTCATTGAGCGACTCCATGCTGCCAGATTTGGCTTCTCCCAAGTGGCGGTCGCTAGCCAGCTGTGCCGGTGGCGCCCCATGGGCTGTTTCAATTATAATGACATTGTCTGCCCGCAGGGTCCGGACACCTGGAATCTGCCCACACAGATCCACTATTTGCTTGGCTTTGGTGTTTGCAAGTTCATTTTCTGGAGGGCCAGAATCATGATGATGGCGGCGCTTTTCCAGCTGAATGAAAGGGTTTTGGTGGACTGGGCCAATCTTCTCCTGTAGCACTGAACTCTCTGGCTCCCCCTCTTGGTAGGATGATGTTGCAGCAGACACGGAGGATGGCCCGCCATCAGTGTCTCCTGGTACGCTTGGTTCAGAAAAAGAAGTGCTTGAACCTTGCTTGGCCCGGCGTCGTTCAATGATTTCCCGTTTCCAAGCCGGCATCTTAGCCATACGGTCTTGCTGCTCCTGTTCCCGCCGCCGAGCCTCCTCTTCCTCCTTTCGCCGACGCTCCAGTAACTGGAGTTTCCATTCTGGCAGTGGAGGAGTTGAAGACATCTTTGCTGGAAGTGTGAGATAGCAGGAAACAGGAGGGAAATCTGGGGTGGAAAAAGGAGTGGAAAAAAAAAGAAAAGAAAAGATTTGGTGGGATGTTCAGGGAGCGAGAAGGTACAAAGCTAGGGAAAACAGAGGGGAAAAATTGGCTTGGGAGAGGAGCTCAAAGAACACAAAAAGCAAGACAAAAACAAAAGAGGCAAGGAAAAGAATGGAATGAAAGAGGGAATGAAGAAAGAGAAAGAAGACGATCTGGAACAGACTTGGAAACGAGGAGAAGGGGATTTAGAGAAGTGGGCAGCGGTTGGGAAGGAGAAGAAAGACAGTAATAGAATAACAGAAAATGGAGGCTCAGAAATAAAAAAAAATGATCAGAGGAAAATGGTAGGAAGTGACAGATGGAGGTGGGGAATGAGGGAGAGCTGGGCTGGAAAAGGAGAAGGAAAGGTAGGAGAGTAGGAAGAATGCATTCAGAAAAAAAGAAAATGGGAAAGAGTGACTAGAAGGATCAGGAAGAGGAAGATGATCTATCAGAAGATATTGCAAAATTAAGTCCCTTTAGCTGTGAGAAACAGAGGGGAGTGGGAGAGAAGGGAGGGAAAGAATGGGAGAGAGAGAGAGAGATAAAAGGCTTCCTTCAGGCTCAACCTTTGATGTTTTTCCTTCCTCCTCCCTCTCCTCATTCACTCCCTCTCTCCAACTCACATCACACACACTGTCTCTGGTGTGTTGGGGAGGTGACAGTTCTACACTGGGCTCTTTACACAAGGAATCCAGGCATCCTTGCAAAGGAAGCAGAGGCAAAGATTAGGTTTGTTTACAAGATTTGACCCCTCCCTCCTCCCCCCCCCATCATCTTGATGGCCAGTGCAAGGGCAGTTTAAAGGGTGGAAGAACATAAAAAAGGAGGAGAAAGAGGAACTGCCTGGGATTTAAAACAAAAACAAAAACCAGCTTCCTTCCATGTGTTTTGTGTTGCTATCGGTGCTCTAATCTAACCTTTCTTAATGGCTGTTAATAAAAAAAAAAGAATGCAAAGGAACATAATTGTGCCTGAGTAAGCAATCTAGATTTTAAAAAAAAGAAAAAAGAAAAGCCTTGTGCAGTGATGCGGAAGAGGCAAGGGATATTGCAAGAGGATGACAATGGGGCAGGTTTATTTACACAGCAGTTTTATGCCATGGGCTCACAAATAAGCGTGCAGCGGGAATTACTCACAAGGGGTGAGGTGTACAAGGGGTGTACAGGATTGCAGCAAGCGTATAGAGAAGGCTTTTCACCCCAGAGAGGGAATCTGATTGCAAACAAAGGCAATCCGGGAGGAATAGAGAGAATTGGTTTAAGTAAAAATTGGCGCTTCTCAAGACACAAATGTTTGCACAGATCTCTTGCGCGATAGCGGACAGGTCTTTAGTCTCCAGCTAGACTGGGAGGTGGTTTCGAAAACCCGTAACTGGCAAATTGGCAGAAATCAGAAGATTTTGATGAATGTTACAAGAAATGTAGCAACAGTGATAATGTTAGAATTCTCAAAAGCAAATTAGGGTGAAACTGAACTATAGAAAAGGAGAGTCTGGGTTGGTTCCAAAAAAAAACCCCAAAGTCGGACAGGAAGAGGCTGGTGATAGAAAGATAAATATAATTCAAAATTACCAGAATCCTGAGCGTCAGAATTTCACGTTAATTCTTGCTGTTCAAAAGCCTCCACAAAAAACAACTGGTGGGACTAATGGTGTGTTTTTGGTACCACAATCCAACTTTTATATTCTGGAAAGTCCAGACATCTATACCAGAGGATGTGGAAGATCAGAGTTCACTTAGAATCCAGGAGCCCAAAAGACTAATCAGCTGCTTAGTAATTTTCCCTGAAAAAAAGAATTGCCTTACATCCAGAGACTTCCAAGAACTGATTGATACTTTCAGGAATTTGGAAAAGACGCCTTCAAATAATCTGTCCCACAGTCCTCAGAAATGCAAAAGATAATTTGACAATAAAGGGTTGAATTGAAAAGCAATGCAGAAGATGAAAAAAAAAAACCAACAACCACCACCCTTTGAGGAGGAGGGGAAGTTCTCTTCCGGAGACTTAGGGCTGGATCCGTAGACACGTCAGAACGGGAGCAACACGTGTACTGTACCATCCAAGCGAGGGAGATCCCAAAAGACCTTTTCTTTCCCTCCAATTCCCGCCTCCCGCGGAATGCTTCAAAGATCCAGAGGAAAATCAGACGGGATCTGGAGGCTGAACAGATGGGGATCGCCCCACCACCACCACCACACCATCTGAGGAGAACCCCAACTGAAGATCTTGAGGGTCGTCGATTCCCCCCTAGCCGCCAGGAATCCCCTGATTCCTTCGAAGCAGGAAGCAAAGCAATGGATACCTCTACTGTACGACTTCAAGCCAGCTGGAGCCTGGAAGCCCGAGGCAGGCGGGAGACTAGATCCTTCGCTTGGTCCATGGCTGGAGGAAGCTCGTCTGGCTCCAGCCGGTCCGTTGGCTCGGAAAGGAGGGGATTTTCTTTTTCTTTTCTTTCTTTTTTTTTTCAGCCGCCTCGCTTTCTCTTCCTTTTTTTTTTTTCCTTCCCCCAGTTCAAAGAAAGGGAGGGATCTAGGCGGATCTGAGTCAGGGTTCTTGCTGGAGGTGAAGGGTTGGGGCGCTCCGATCCTTTTCCTCCTCCTCCTCCGCTTGCTTTCTTTCTTCGGCTGCTTTCCAAGAAGAAGCGTTCGCGGTCCAGGCGGCGGCGGCGGCGGCACACGACGGAGAAGCGGACGGGAGGGAGGGAGGGAGGGAGACGGTGTGGTGGAAATCTCTGCCGGTCTCTGAGGGCATCCACTTCTAATCCTCTGCCGCCGAGCTCCACCTCCGCCCGGCTGCTAAAATCCTTTCAGAGGAGAAGAGAGAGACGGGAGAGGACAAAGAGAGAGAGAGAGAGAGAGAGAAGGAGAGAAGGAAGGAGGGAATGTGAAGGGGAGGAAAGAGCGAAAGCGAAGGGAGGAGGGAGCCCCGCGACGGGAAGAAAGAGGAAAGGGGAGGGTGGGGGTCTTTGTGTATAAACAGAAGGGGAGGACAATGAAAAGGGGCGGGGCGGGGCAGGCAGCAGACAAATGCGGCGGGAAGGGGGGCAGGCGGTGAAGACAGGAAGGGAGGAGTTGGTCTGTCGCAAACGTTTCGTTTGAGATGTTTCCTATTATTTCAGAACCGGCTCTCCGGTTCTGGATCCCACCAGGTCCCCGGAGGAGATTCTGTTCCGTAGAATCAGACGGTGGCTGCTTCTTTCCTGCACCTCCCATTGGATCCCATTGACCCTTCCAGGCCCACCACCCTAAGCTCTCTCATGCCACAGACCCTTGTGCAACCATGCGCCCTTCACAATTCACATATGCCCGGGGTTGCCGCCTCATCCTCAAACTAGAAAGGATCAGGGAGGTGGGCAGTGGTGAAGTTCAGCAGGTTCGCTAGAACCGGCAGTAAATTTTCTAAGCACTTCGGAGAACCGGTTGTTAGAAGAAATCTCCTTTTGGTTTTTTTTTCCACTTTACAGGGTTAATCCTGTAAGGAAGG
>JAEANM010014119.1:0-14131 GCA_017656035.1 Myanophis thanlyinensis | reverse complement strand
AGAAAAATAGTTAAGGGTAGTTGGGAAGGTGGGAGTTGGATGCAGACATGGTTCTTGTTGTGGTCCTGAGTGTGCTAACACTCCCCCAGCCCCCATTTTCCTATACTAAATGCCATAAATACAAAATGATTGGACAGGTGGACCAAAAACAAAGATATATGCTGTCTAAGTAAGAGTGCAAGTAGCTTTGAATTTTATTCACTGTTGTATCATTCTTTTGTTGAATAGCTGTCAGCATTTGGAAGAGAACAATTCAAATTTCATAAAAATTTATATTACTGTTCTAGGAAAGATTCTGCTGGATCTTTTTCTTGCAGAAAATACTCAAGAAAACAGCTGGCTAGGATGTCCTTTGCCACAACTCCATCATCCTCAGATTAGAGCATTTCATTTGTAAATGTTTTAGGTAAGAGCTTCCAGAAGACAAAGGAATCATTTCTACATTGCCAGATGTAACAAGCTGCTACTGTAGCAGTAGTTTTTTTCAATTTCAACCAATCTTGTGGACAATTCTCAGTTACGGCAATAGACATGTGCGAAAGGAAGTTTATTCTTGCTTTACTTTCTCTAGTGTGTGCTCTCTGCTAACAGCTCCTCACAACAGCTACAAGTCCAGTCCTCAGCCTCTCTGCGTTATGATGCTTTCACAACTTATACAGATGTGACTTTGTGAGCAGAACCTGTTTTTCAAAGGATTAAGTAGTTTCTATAGGACCACAATGAGTATCATGGAGTTTAACAGTTTATTTGATTTATATACCGCCCCCTCTCCCTAGGGACTTGGGGCAGTGCACAGCCAATAAAAAATAAGTTCAACAAACAGTTAAAAACCTATTAAATAAGGCTGTCTAAATTAAAACATTATCATGATTAAAAATTTCAATTAAAATCAGTTAAAATAACAATTAAAATTGTTTTTAATTGTTAAAGGAGGAAGATGGGATTCCTAGGCCAAGTGAAGCACAAGTTAATTATTGAAAAAAGTTCAAATAGTGGCCAAAGTATAATAGAACGTATCAGGCTTTCTAATTTGCTTAAACATTTATAGCAAGAAAGAAAAGTTTTCTCCACTCTGTGCTATGGTTAGGATTTTCCAATCATTTTTTCCCTGTATGTCATTTAACTCAGATATACCTATGTCAGTGATAGCGAACCTATGACATGCTTGCCGGAGGTGGCACTCAGAGCCTTCGCCCCAGTTCAGCTCCACTGCATTCCTCTGTGGCGTTTCTCGCCATCGTGTGCAGGGAAACAGAAGTTTGTGGGAGGAAAAAAAAAGTTTCAGCCAATCAATTGCAACTTCTCAGGAAAGAAAAAAGATCTCACCTCCTGCAGAGCTGCCAGTGTTGTGATGCCCCGCCTCCCCCCTGGTCTTTGGCTCTCCGCCGTGTGTGTGCGCACATCAGAAACAGAGAGAGAGAGAGACTTGCAGTTTGGCCACTCGGTCTCTAAAAGGTTCGCCATCACTGACCTATGCATTAAGAAGATTGGCTGCAGAAGGCAGCGAAGCATTCTTAAAATGAGAGGTTCTGATTCTCTCAACCCAGTTTTACACTAAAATGAATGTTTGATTGTAACTTTTATCCAGTTTACCCTGTGAGATCAATATCAATCTTGCAAACCTGAAAGTACAATTCTCTCCCAAGTCTCCTTTATAGCTGAGAAACTAGGGAGGGTTTCTTTTGACCCAGCTCACTATCCACTTGTAAGCTATGCTGTCTTTTATCTGCCTGTTCCCTTGGCAGCGACTCGTGACTTAGGGTTAAAATATTTCTCACATACCATCACTTTGTTACACCTCAGGAATTCCCCCAAGGTTTCCCAGCCCTGTATTAAGATGATTGCTACCCTTAACAAATCACATTCTGGGTCTTCCAGTTTCCTATCCTGATAAATTGCTTACATTTTCTGAGAATATTAAGATACGAAGTCTCTGCAACTCCTGTTTCTTTTCTAAATCAGAATTCTATTATTATGGTAGAAAAATCTGATAATTTGAGCAGGTAATGTGATGGCTTAGTGAACTGAATTAAACGAGCCGATCAGTCAGATTCAGAATTACTCCATAGCATACAGGATTTATTGCAGTGGTGGAATTCAATTTTTTTTACTACCGGTTCTGTGGGCATGGCTTGGTGGGTGTGGCTGGGGGGGTCATGTGACTGGATGGACAGTTTCTGTAAGTAGGGCAATACAGATTAGGCTAGAAACAACATCAGAATGTTTTTTTCCTGCCTTCCTTACAGGATTAACCCTGTAAAGTGGGAAAAAACAAAAGGAGATTTCTTCTAACAATTGGTTCTCCAAACTGCTTAGAAAATTTACCTGTTCTAGTGAACCTGCTACAACCTGCTGAATTTCACCTCTGACTTATTGCCATTCTCTTCCAATCACTATTAGAGAGTTTTGACAAAACTGGATGGATAGAATAAACTCTATATATGTCACAAAACAAGACCCAATACCAGTTCTTCTACAGTATCTGCTTTTTAATTATCATTTCATCAGAAGATGGACAAATCTCTTCCTTAAATTGAACAGTCCCTGTGCATTCTCTTCTTCCTTCAGCCCGAACCCAAATGTTCTTTGCCTCCAAGAAGACCCTTCCCAGTTTCTTCTTACCACGAATAACTAAACAAATCTTCAACAGCTCTTCCTACAACGGGGCCAGTATATACTTTCACTAAGCAGATTATATGTACAGTATACAACTTCTTGAAATGCCTTAAACCAAAGCCTCCATTGAGCGTTGTTTGTTATGTCTTCCTATTCCATCTGATATACGGTATGTATTGCATAGTAAGCCTATAGGAAGGGATGACTCTGCTTTATAAAATTTGAATAGGACCTAGAAAATTTTGCTTTCTAAGCAGGCAAAACACAGATGTGTTTTTTTTTTTCAAAAATGGCAAAGCGTATCCAAACATAATATAATTCAAATTACTTGTAACAGGAAATAGGCACATTGTATTTTTTTAAATGGTGCAGGTTTTCTTGGAATGTATGCTATTTTATCTGCATTAGATGTGCTGCATTTGGTGCCATCTGAACTGGTTATCTACCCAAGAGGTTTCTAAACAGGTTCAACCTAATGGTGTCATGATTCAGGAATCAGACAACGACTTTGATTATGAAGAAGCTGCTCCAGCAGAACCTGTAGAAGGCCAACCTCAGGACACACCAAGTAAAGACTGGAAAAGTGAAATAATAATAATGTGAGGCCTCATGGTCCCTGCACCTAGTGAGTAGAGAGGATGTTCTATGACGGGGGCGGGGTCAAACTCGCAGCCCATGGACCGGATGCGTCACATGCCTGCCACGCCCACCCCCATTTTGGCGAAGGGGAAAAAGTCATGATATGTCATGTGACAGCAAAGTGAGGCCTCGAGTTTGACACCCCTGTTCTATGAGGTTCTTTGCCAAGCAAGGGAGTAAGTCTCTTGATCAAAGACAGTTGTCTTCTGCAGTCTGATTTAAGAGTCAGTCCTGACCTATGACCTCTTTTGAAAGTAATCCTCTGGCCTACAGCCGTTGTATAGTTGTGGGTAGATTCTGCTTGGGAAATTTCAACCTCTTAAATGACTGACAACCCTCCTTAGCTTTTAGAATTCTGGACTGGATTTGGAGTATTTTTCTGCAAACACCTGTTTGAGAAAACCCATTCAGACAAGTTTCTTTCAGAGATTCTGTTTTAGCTTTCATTATTTGTTTGCTATTGTCTTTTGACCTTGTGTGTAATAATCACTATGTAGGGCAGACAGGCAGAAGATTAAGCTGAGCACGCAGCAATCAGAAAACATGATTTAAAAACTCCTTGATTTCACAATACCTGGACAGACTGTCTTTGGAGATTCTCAGTCATCTAGGTCATTGGTGATCCCAAAGGTGCCTTTAAAAAAGACAACTGGATTTTCTCTTTGTTTTTCCTTGAAAATATTTTGCTTCTTATACATGAAATGTTTTCAAGGGAAAACAAAAAAGTCAAGTTTTCCAAATGGAAACTGTGATCATCCTAGATCCAAGCTAAATCCAAAAATGTTAGGGAATTCCTGGTGCTTGGCATTTAGCTATCAATAGACTCATGGAGATAAACCACGCGTACTGTATATCCTTTTTTAAAAAGCTATAGAAACAAAAAAAAACCAGAATACATCCTCTTGAGCAGAGATTAACACCAGACAATCAAAAAGAAAATGATACCCTAATCAAGGAACTACCAAGGAAAAAACTACAGCCCACCAACATTGGCAGAGCAAGCTAATGCCAAGATAATGATAACAGAAAAAACAGCAAAAGAGGAAGCTTTTTCTTAAAGCCAAGTGCAAGTTAACTGATAGTTTGGCTTGTGTTAATGAAAGTTAAGTTCCTTTACAGGCTTGGGACAAAAATGATTGGGTTTAAAGCTCTCACAGACTTATGAAAGAATTGTATGTTTAGACAATTTCTGTTGATTATAAACTTCTACATATAAATTAGATTTTCAGCTTTCTTCTGCTGTCTTCCAGGTCACTTAACAGAAAGCAAATACAGAGGACATGAATATTATAAACCCCTTGCACTAGCAAGAATGTTCAAATGAAAAAGCAGGCTTTTTCTGGCAGAGCAACCTAAAGACATACTGAATAATTAAGGAACAATCTGGAATTTCTGTAGCTTGCACAGGAGTTATGCTCCTGCACGTTTTATGAAGAAGACCTTATTATTATGCAGTGTGGTCCAGCCTAGAATGAATTTAAGCTGGACAGATACAGATGGATGTGAAACACCCTCATTCCTATGTTTATTGGTGTCATCACCCCTGTTTCTTCTGTCATGCTCTTCAGCCACTTATGTCCAATAGTTTCTGGATGGTTCAGAATGAGAAAGACTGCTGCCAGCCACCTGCCCAATAGGCAAAATAATGTTTGCCCCAATTGACATTGTCAGTCTACAATTCAGAATAAATTTTAAAGACACCTTCTGCCCAGATTCCTTCCTTGAGTGCACTGACTCAAAATTCTGATTGAAAATTCAACTCATATTTTGATACTAAACCAAAATCAGCAACTATGCCTGATGCTACTGAGATAAAGTAGGCAAAGGAGAAGCTATTCTTTCCCTACAGCCTGATAAAAAAATATAAAAATCTTTGCAGACAGTTAACAAAAAAAGTATAAATGGCCTGTATTAGTTCTCTTAAATTACCCTCCTCTCTAAAATCTCTGCCTCAGGATACTTTTGATTCAATGGTACAATGAAATACACCTTAGCTGGGAATCTGTCAAGTAGTCTTTAGCTAACAGGTCTGGCAAACCAAATGACACTGCAGTCCAGGAATGAAGGCTAAAAGCATTTTTATTGAGAGTCTGTAAGAGATTCTTGCAAGTCTGATTGCACTGTACCTCTTCTTTTTATAGTTCAGTGGATCAGGGAGGCATCTGCCTGAGCTGCATCCAAACAGTATTTTATTCTGGACTTTTAAAAAATGCTTCTTTGCCAAGGCAATTGTTCCTGCATATTTCCATCAGGGCCATCATCCTTCCTCTCTAAGTACGCAGATCCAGTGGGAAGCCGCTATTTTCTACAGATACAGAGCATAAGACTGAATGGAGGGATTTTCCTCCACAAGAAAGGAATAAACATTAAGTCCTGCCTTTTAAGTAGAAGAAGCAAGTTAACATTTTCCTGGCAGTAGAGACTGCGAGCAGTCTGATTCAGAAGAGAAATTTAGATTTTGACAGGGACTTTATGTCTTGATTTTCTTCCCTTTAAAGCCTCTAAACCTAAAACAATGAAGTTAATTTTTAAAAAATCCAGAAAATTTGGCTCCACTGACTCTACAGATTGTGAAATCATAGCAGTCACACTACTTGATCGTAGGTCTACTAAGAATGACTGAAGGTAAATTTTTCGTTTTAGAGCAATGTTTATATAATGGTTGATTCTGTGTTTAAATGTGGGGAATAAATCCTGCAACCTCTTTATTCTATTGGATTCCAATTTCTTTAGAGAGCTGCAACTTATTTCTGTGCTTCCAAAGAAAACGTGTGCCAATTACATTGAACAAAAGTCAATTTGAAAAGAGGGAAAAGAGTTTATCCGCTTTAACAAACAGTATACAATATTGCAGCGATCCCCAAAAATCCATGAGACCTGAGATGAAGAGACTTCTCTTCCATCGCGACTTGAGTGAGAAAAAACAGAAACAAAGAGGAGGAAAATAATTCCTTACAGGCTCTCGCAGAACTTCCTAAGAATGCTTGGTTTTTCCTGGTTGCGTCTCTGTCGAAACCAACGCTGAATACTGCGCACATCCCAGTCTAGCTGCTTGGATAGTCCTTCCAGCCTCTTCTCGTCTGGATGCTTTCAAAATTAAAAAAAAAAAAGTCAAAAAGTTACTCATTTGAGGAGCCTTCACAAAATTTTGATTGGTACTTTCCCCCAAAATTGAGTACTCAGGGTTTTGATTTCCTATCTGGACTACTTTGAGGGACTGACAATAAGTTATCTGATGGTAACTATATGCTGGTAGGCATGAAAGAGAAGGAAGGTAGTCAACTAGCAAGCAACAGCAAGAAAAACAATTAAGAGCTGGTCCAAATATGCATTCTTTTCAATTTTTTGCTTTATAAATTGTGTGGTTCATAGGTGAACTGTTCTTTTGACACTAGATATTATTTATTACTAAAAAAAAGAGGATAAGTGATTTATTACTATATAAATTATGTCATGAAAGTTTAAAAGTTTGAAATTGCCAACAAATATGTGGTAGGGCTGGTCCAGTGGTTATTGAATGTTATTGGTAGAAATGAATGTTATGAATATTTTTTGATGGTTTTTAAACATAAACATTCTACAACTCCATGACAATTGTTCACAAAATGACTGTTACCCTGGATTTCAATCCCCAAGATCAACTGTTTCCATGCATCCACTTCTCTCATAAATTATACTTGTGTTTTAATATACTTGACCGTTTTTTGCTCAGAAATTTAGTATTAAATTTTACTGTTATAATCAAAATTCTTAATCAAATTTATATATACATCGTAAATTGATATAATTTTCAAATACAAAAGTTGGATTGATATAATGTGCTAACCAAAATCAAACAATCTTTCAAATTCTAGATAAGCCCATTTTAATGATGTGATATGTGTGTGTTAAGTGTCTCCATTGTGGTATGTTTTCTTTCTTTTCTTTTTTTACTGCTTTAATTTTTCCTAGCAAGCCTGAATTCCTTGGCAGATGGTCATATAATTTGAATAAATAAATATAAATGGAATATTCTGATACAGCATATTTGGAATTGGATTGAGATTGTGATGACTCATTATATACATTCCAGCAACAATAAATGGAATTGGAATTGAGAAGCATCTTAACATGAGTATGACGTCTAGCACAATCGATGGTGTTTGTTTGGAATTACTTTGAAATCAATTCAGTTCCTTAGCTGAAATAGTTAAAGGCAGACACCACAATACTTTAGAATTTTGTGCAGTTTGATCTTACAATTTCAGAAGGCAGAAAGATAACACAGAAGAACAATTCTATCTAACAACCAGAGACCAATAAAACATTCAGTAGAACTTCCCCACTAGATCACTGGGCAAAACCTAGGTGCTTTTCCAAAACCTTCTGGATCCCTCAAGCATCTCTGGTAAGACATGTGAATTTGTCCATCCTCCCTGCACAAGCTGGTGGTCCTGGCAAACTCATAGTCATAAGAACAAGGAACTAATGGAAATGTTCCAAAGGTCATATTGTGCGCCCAGCTTTGTGGGCTGGAACCGAGATGAACTAGGTCAATTCCTGATCCAGTTTTGACTTCAACATAGGAAGTTAAAAATCACCCAGGACTATATCAACCAAGGTGAATCCATAACCACCTTTGCAGTGAGTTTGAGTGTCTCATGAGGGCACAATACTACAGTGTGCAGCTCTGAGGATGATAAAGTAGCAGCAGTTCACCTCCTTCCCGAGTTTGTTGTTCTGGTCCAGTCTCACAAATACAGCACTCCTGACACAGTTGTATGCCAGGGTCACCTGGCATACAACTGCCACGCCATCTCTCCTGCCCTGAGTCAATACATACAATACAATATTCATACAGCATATACATAAAACTTGTATGAATAAATCTCAGTGAGATTTCCTGAAAATGAATGGGAGTGAATTTATTACAGACCTGGCATTCCAAAACATTGGCCTGTGCACAACATGGCCAGCAATTTGATCCATATGAGATGGGGATTGAACAGCCTGATTGGAAATGTAGTGCCAGTCTTTCTTGTCTTGCAATGACTTGCTCCTATCTCTTACTACAGTGGCCCGCAACCTTTTGGGCATCAGAGACTGGTTCCATGGAGAAAGGTTTTTCCGCAGAGCGGAAAGAGCGTGCTTTTCAAGCTGCCTGTATCCCATGGAGGCTCATTCAATCTCATTGTACACATGTTGTGCATTGACAATAAAAGTTTGATTTGATTTGATTTGATTTGGGATGGGGCTTTGCTTGTTTGCATGGTACAGTTGCTGGCATGTCATGGACGTGCCAATCCACAGACAAGGGGTTGGGGACCCTTGCTTTATTTTACTCTTCCTGCCATCATGTTCATTATCTGCCCTCCTGATATTTGTCCCTCTAAGCTATTCATCTCCTCTAAGCTATTCGTCTCCTCAGTCACAATACTAGGCCTGCACTGGGTAATCATATATTGACTTCAAACTTGCTATACCTGGCAGCTATATTCAGACACAGCCAGACTCCAATGGAGGTGACTCTTGAACTACACAGTTACAACTTCCAGATTTCTACACACACACACACACACACCTTTTCCTTTTCTTTCAATATCAGTTCTATAAATACAGGTTGTCATTGGCTTATGACCAGTCTCTTTTAACAACCGTTCTGAAATGGTGGCCTTGGAAATTGTGCTTTAAAGCTCATAAACTTTCGGATCTCCGGTGTTTCCAACGTGCCCCGAAGACCCATTTATTTCAACAAGCCAGCCTGTCCTGATACCCTGGGGTTTTAACTTAAATTTAATTTTGTTTTAACTAAATTTAATTTTACACTAAATTTTATTGTTATATCTTAATCGTCGGTTTAATTGATTTTAATTCAAATTTTCTAAACCATAATAATATCGTTTTTAATTAGACAGCTATTATGTAATTATTTTAATTAGGTTTTAAATTGTTGTTGTGTTTTATTGGCTGTAAACCGCCCCGAGTCCCTAGGGAGAGGGGGCGGTATATAAATTAAATAAAATAAATAAAATTAAAAAATAAATAAACATTTCCACTGTGTAAGGCTTTCCCTCCCCTTGCAGTCACATGAATGCAATCTGAGTGTCCGATAATCTGTTTATGCTTACAACCAGTTACCAAGTGCCCCCCTGATCATGGGATCACCATTTGCAATCTTTTCTGCTGGCTCTCTCAGAAAGTCAATGGGGAAGCCTGGAGGAAAGCTTGTGAGTAGCTTCTGCCTGCTGAGAAGACTTCCTCTCCTCTCTGGGGGCTGGCTGAAAGACCTGCCTGCTGGGGGGAATCTCAGCTCTGTGTGGCATTGAAATTCCCTCCCAGCAGGGCAGCTCCTTGGAGAGAGAAAAGGCTGTCTGTCGGGAAGGAATCATACTCCGCATGGAGCTGAGATTTCCCCTCCCCACCGACCCAGACCTGCCATGTCCAATCTGATGAAGGATTTCTCCTTCCCTTCATCCACAGGAGCCAAATCTTTCCTTGGGCTGCAGGATTTTAATTCCCTTCCTGGAGCCCAATAAAAGCTTTTCCCAAGTGGATGTAGAAGATAAATCCTTTGTTTCCCAGGAGTGCTGGGACTGGGGTAGTTGAATGTGGCATCTTGCTTAACCAACCACTTTGCTCAGCGACTGAGATTTTGGTCTCAATTGTGGTCATAAGTTAAGGACTCCCTGTAAATCTTTTTTCTGGTCAACTCAGTCCAAATGCTTTTTTCCTCTTTTCTTACGCCTGTCAAACGTGTCTTGCCATAATTAGTAAGTACACCCTTCACACTAGCACAGAGCCACAAATATATCCAATCTCTGATACCATCTTATGTAATAGCAGCACTTGGATCATTTGTGGGGGAAAATTAGCAGGAAACTTCTATTACTCATTACTACAACTATCAAATTAACATGCCAGTGAGACAGATATTCCTAATAATTAATTACATTGTCTTTGATGAACAACCTTTACATTTGCCCAAAGCAAATAATAGGACTTTAAGGAACGTATTGTACCTTTGTGATGGCAGTGAAGACTTTTTCAAGAATAGCATTAGGCTGAGCCTTCTGTGGTCCATTGGCTTGGACTTTTAAGCCTAAGGCACACGGCTTAGCTATAAACCTAAAATGGAGAGAGAAATAGGGAAGAAAAAGAAAAAAAAAGTAATTAGGTACATATGACAAATACTTACAAATTAGGCCATTCTATTTACTTCTTCAGCTGCACACAACTCAAATGATGAAATTATATTGTCTGCAAATGAGTATGTTTAACACCAGTATGTTTAACCTGTGCCTGTGGGTGTCTTGCTTCCCAGTAGAGACTGCTATCAATCTCTCCCTATGCAATTTTGGTGCCATGTAACTTTCAGACTTTATTGTCCTGCAATAGTTTTACGATTTTGCTGGGGTAACACATTCCACAAGGCTTTTGCTAGAGTGCTGGTCTGCAACACTGATCTAGTGTCATATGAATAATAGGTTTCATTGTTTTAGAAAGCTGATCTTGCCTCACACCTGCTTCAAAAGCAACCTATTGAGAGGAACATTTTGCCAAATAGATGCCTGCAAATACACGTAGATAAATATATGAAGAGAGCTATGTTAGCTTATGGTTGCCAAAAATCAGAAAGACTTTGGTAGCATGTTTTTAGCCTAACACATTTTATTGAAAGGCATGAGCTTTTCTGAGCTACGGCTTACTTCATAAGACGCATAGAGTGACTAATGTAGGATTTAAATTGGGGCTGGGTGGGGGAAGGGAAGACAAGATAGTTACACAGATACAGGCTACATGTGACAAGTAAAACAAGTACTTTATCAATTAATAATATTACAATCAATTGTAAACAACCAGCAAATCCCCTTTGGATTCTGTGTAGGACTGGGCATAATAAACAGAAGTTTGGCATCAGAACAAAAAAATAAAGACAAATAATATGAGAGCATTTTTATTTCCTAGGTTACTCCAGACCAGTACAGATCTCAAACGGGCTGAACTGGTGGTGTATGGGTCAGCTGCATCATGCGCAGGCCATACCCACTCCAGCTCCGCAAAGGCAAAAACGTCACGATTCGTCGTGGTGTGTCATGTGAGGCGATCGAATTTTACACCTATCATAAAGCAAAAGATCTCAAAATCTCTTAACAAGCACATCATCAGTTGATCAAGCACTTGCAATATGTCTCACAGGTAATTTGCATTTACACAACAACCTTGGCTAACCTGTCAACCACAGGTCAGGAAGCCACGGTATAGACATAGTATGTATGGACTAGAAATAGACTAACTCCAGGTTGACAAAGGAGTTTGTGATGACCCGGGGCATGGCACGAAAGCGACACAGCCAGAAAACCAGTCCAACCTCCCTTTATTGCTCCAACTGTGCCCCCAAACCATTCCCACAGTCAATACCAGTTCTTGAGCAAAGCTCTCCCACGCACCTTCAGGACCCTCTGGCTGCAAATAGTCCAGTGAGCAAGATTAGCCACACAGCAACCAGGGCCAGCAGTCCAACAAACCAGGTTAGCTCCACAGTAGCCAGGGTCAGAATTTCAGTAAAGCAGGCAACCCCCACAAAACAGATCACAGCAAAACTCCAAGGCTTTGGAAATCTCACAGGAGACTCAACGTTTGTTCCCAATAAATGCCCCTCCCACTGGCACCTCCTTATCTCTCAGTCTCCAGGTGTGTCTTGTAAGAGGTGGTGGGATACTCTCCTCCCTTGTAGCCGGCTCAATCTGCATTGGTCACGCTTTCTCTCCTCCCTACATGTTCTTGGATCAAGAGGGGGTAATCCTTGCTCATCTCCTGAGCTTTCCCTGTTTGCAGGCCCTACTACTTTAGGTAAGCCTTGCCTGGACTGACTCTGCTCTTCCCCAGTTTCCCCCAAGGCCAATGGAGCCGTCCTCTCCATCTCTGCCAGCTCCCATTCTAGCTCATCCTCCCCCATGTATTCCGAATCTGACTGGGGTATGACAGGGTTTGACAAAGTTGCTTATTCTTTCCTTATTTGTTTAACTTATACAAGTAGTCCTCGAGTTACGACCATAATTGAGTACAAAATTTAGGTTGCTAAGTGAAACATTTGTTAAGTGAGTCTTGCCCCATTTTATGACTTTTCTTGACACATTTGTTAAGTGAATCACTGCAGTTGTTAAGTCAGTAACACAGCTGTTAAGTGAATCTGGATTCCCCATTGACTTTGCTTGTTAGGTTGTAAAAGGGGATCAAATGGCCCTAGGACACTGCAACGGTCATAAATACGAATTAGTTGCCAAACATACAAATTCTGATGATATGATCATGGGGATGTTGCAACTGTTGTGTGAAAAAAATGGTCATAAGTCACTTTTTTCAGTGTCATTTGAACAGTCACTAAATGAACTGTTGTTAAGTCAAGGACAACCTGTATGCTGAATATAGATTAAGGGAAGTTGGATTGGAAGATGATGTGCAAGGAGAAGAGAAAGAAACATCAATAACTTGTACTAATGTTGAGAGCATTATTCTGATAGCCAAAAATGCAAATGATCTTCAAGTCCTAGGATTAAAAATCAAAGAGCACAGTAAAAAAAAAAAAGGGACTAAAATTAAATATAAAGAAGACCAAACTAACAACAACTGGTAGAACAACAAGCCATAGAATTTGATAATGAAGATATTGAAGTAGAAGACAGTTTCATTTAGGATCAACCATCAAGAATAAAAGAATTCTTGCAATCAAGAAATACGCCACAGATGAGCATTTGACAGAGCAGCCACAAAGGCCTTGGAAAATATATTCAAATGCATGGTGTGCCAATACTAACTACCAAGAACAGAATTGTGCAAGGCATGGTGGTATTTATCCTTGTAACATGCTATGGAAGCAAAGGCTGGTCTTTAAGATGGAGGAATGGAAGGATATCAACACCTCTGAACTTTGCTGTTGGGGACGATCTCTAAGAATATCATGGATAGTCAAGAAAACAAGGAGTTATGGAGAAAATATGGCTTTTGCCACAGCTCCTTTGGAACAACTAGACTCCATGATAAGCCATGGAAGTTTCATGGAGTTCATTTGTGGAAAGACTGCATTTGTGGAGCACCAGCCATTGAAGATATTGGATGTATTCTTTTGGACTGCAAACTGTACTCTGCAGAAAGAGCTATCTGCTTAGATTCTCACTTAAAAATTAAAAAATACCAGGACACTTGGGAGAAAATGTGTTTACTTTTTATTTATTTATTTATTATGTATTTATTTGAATTTATAAACAGCCCCTCTCCCGAGAAGGGGAACAAACCTACACATCATTAGCAAGACTGCACTCTTTATTTCAAAGGCCATTTTGAAGAGGACCAAATATATAGATCAGCTTGAATTAACTGTACGAGGTAATGACTTAACTATGAACATGTCTGATTGTTTTTGCATCCATTTGTATGTTTGTGTTAGTTTCGAACCTTGATATGTTCAAATGACTAAATCAATAATGTTTCTATTCTATTCTAACTATAAATAATAATTATAAAATGTAATAGAGACTCAGCTTTTGTTATCTCAGGGTTCAAATCTATTAAAACACAAAAGCCCAAAAGAGGGGAATTATTTCATTTCTTTGATGAGGAAAAAAGAAGGCAATCAAAAGGATCAGATTACAGAGGCGAAGGCAAAAATGAAAGAGGCTATTGTTGGATTAAGTGGGAAACGGAAATAAAAAAGAAATAAAAAAGAAAATCAAAGGAGCTTGCCTGATGCACAAAATGAAAAGTACTTCAAACATAGTACAGAATCAGTGTCCCTATATCCCCTGAGAAAAAGAATCCTTGCCTTACAGCAGGGGTAGGGAACCTTGGCTCTTTCATGACTCATGGACTTCAACTCCCAGAATTCCTGAGACAGCACCTC
>JAEANM010014118.1:0-14132 GCA_017656035.1 Myanophis thanlyinensis | reverse complement strand
TCTTACTGAAATAAATTTCCAAATATTTTGCTTTCATGGCTCTCTGAGTCAAAAAGGTTCCCGACCCCTGCTCTAAATGAACTGTTGTAAATCGGGGACTCCCCTGTGGTCTCCATGAAGCACCTGAGCCACCCATGGCCACCCCCATTCTCTCCTTATCAGGTCAACCGGTCAAGGAGGGACTCTGTCCCTGCGTCGCAGGGAAGGATGAGGCCGAAGAAGAATAGGATGGAAAGGGAAGGGCTCACCATAATCCTTAGGGAGCGGAGCTGGGGCTGAATGGTGGACGATGGGCTTCTTCCTTCTCTCCAGGGTTGGGCTGTTGAATTCCAGCGCCTGGTGGTCTTCCTCGGAAGGGAGCTCAGTGGAGTCGTCTTTGGTCATGGTGGTAGGAAGCTCTTTTTTCCTCTGCAAGGCCCAACGGGAGAGGAGGAATCGGTCAGCCAGGGGACAGCGAAGGAATTTGAAACCCAGAATCAAGAGGTTAATTTATTTATTTTTGTCCCACCTTGATTGTCTTTATAAATAAGATGGTGAACGTGCCCAATACTCCATCCTCCTCCTGTTTTCCATATAACAACAACCCTGTGACGTGGGTTGGGTTGAGAGAGAAGGACTGGCCCAAAGCACCCAGCCAGCTTTCAGCTGTAAAATGGGACTAGAACTCAACATCTCCAGGGGATTGGCCCAAAATCACCCAGCTGGCTTTCATGCCTAAAGCAGGACTAGAACTCAGAGACTCCTGGTGATTGGTCCAAAGTCACCCGGATGGCTTTCATGCCTAAGGCAGGACTAGAACTCAGAGTCTCCTGGTGATTGGTCCAAAGTTATCCAGTTGGACTTCTTATCTAAGGAGGAACTAGAACTCACAGTCTCCTAGTGCCTCTGCCAAAGTTATCCAGTTGGCTTTTGGGCTTAAGATAGGACAAGAATTTCTTGCGACTGGCCCAAAGTCACCCAGTCAGCTTTCATGCCTAAGGTGGGACTAGAACTCACTGTCTCCTGGTGCTTGGCCCAAAGTTATCCAGCTGGCCTTCTTGTCTAAGGAAGAAGTAGAATCACAGTTTCCTGGTGATAAAGTCACCCATCTGGCTTTCGTGCCTAACACAGAACTACAACTCACTATCTCCTGGTTTCTAGCAGATTCTTTAACCACTAAATCAGATTGACTCTCTCCCAGCCATGAGAGGAGTTTAAGGGTTACAATGGGAGGAAATCGCCAAAAACTGAGAATGTAGAAATGTTTAAGAGAATAAGCTCCCGCCTGGATATCTTCTTGATTATTCTTGATCATATTTATTTATTTAATTTATATGTTTGTTAAAATTATATGCTGCCCATCTCACTGTCGAGCGACTCTGGACAGCTTACTACATTATTAAAAAGAGTGATATAAAATATCTATATGAAATAATGAAAACATGAAAACAAGGAATATGAACAAAAGAACTTGAGAAACTATAGAAGTCAAGCTACACCTGAGCAAGCTTTGCAAATCCCCTTTTTATCTGAAATCAAATCATAAAACATTTTTATGTATTGGGTTAAGCCTCAGCTTTCTTAATTATGCTTTATTGACTAAGCCATAATTAGCCAGGTTCCTATAATAAATTAAGCTGTAAACCACGGCCAACTTTATTGCTTGGTGCGCACATGGCACTAAACCAATACAAAACAAATGATATTTGGCTTCCTAGGATGAGCAAACCAGCCAAAAGAACCTCTCTAAAAGGCTCTCAGTCTTGTTAGGGGATGAGCTTGCCAAAGCTTCAATATTCTATTCATTTATCGCAAAATAAGCCCCCCTGAATTTAATATATTTAAATTCAGAGTACATTTAAGTACGATTCCTGGTCAAAATCACTTTACTACAGTGTCAATTGAGTTTAGCACGTGGGGACTTCAACTCCCAGAATTCCCCAACCAACTTGAAGATCTATGGACTACCAAATTCCCAAACATGAAGATCTGAGGACTTCAACTCCCATAATTCCTCAGCCAACATTGCTGCCTGGCCTGGGAATTCTGGGAGTTGAAGCCTACAGGTCTTTTTAAGTTAGCAAGGTTGAAAAACCTTGCTCCAAGCTAGAGGCTACTAAAGCTAGAGAACTGCTGTGATTTTTTTTTCTGGGGAATTCTGGGAATTGAAGTCCACCCCTCTTCAAGTTAGCAAGGTTGAAAACCTCCTGCTCTCCATTTAAAATGACTGAGAATTCAACAAACACACTAAAAAACATTCCCCCCCTTCCTTTAACCCACAGCTCCGTTCTGCTTCACAAGAGAGTCACCCCATTTGTCACCTTTTCGCAATCCACACTATCACATTTTTGACTCTTCTGGAAATCCCACTGTCCTCTGATTCCCACGCACACCATCTCCGAAACGGAGGTGATCTCGCTGAGCATTAAAGCTCCATAAAGGGACTCTGGGATCCATTTAACCGGATTCCGGCAGGGCTGCTCTTCCTAAGCTTTCTGCCGTAAGAATGGACGCCACACAAAACCCACACTCACACCCTCTTCCTTCCCGCACAAAACCCACACTCACTCACACACTTTCCCTTCTGAGAGGCTCACGAGCTGGAGGCGATCAATAGATGGCAGAGTATTGTATGTGCCTCAGTGTCAAAGCTGGGCTTTTAATAACCCAAAGATCGGTTGGGTCGGTGGATGTGTGTCTCTGGATTTGTGTGTCTCTGGGTGTCTTCCAGATGGGTAGCTGATGGCTCTAGGTTGCAGGTTAACGGAGGAGGGGTGCTGCTGCCCTGTCTGTGCAATTCCCATGCCATGCATGGCTAGGCACCTCCTCCACCCCCTCAATTCCTGCATCTTTGGGGGCCTCCTGAGGCTTACTTTTAGTAGGAGGGCACTTGTATTTTTGCAAAGAGATATGCCTCCCCCCCCCCAGTAAAAACATAAGTAAGGAGGGAAACAAAATAATAAGATAAAATAAATAACATAGCATAAATGAAATAAAGTGAAACAAAATAAAACAGTATATACTAAAATAATATAATGTAAATAATTCAAATCAAATCAGTGAAATGAAACCAAACCAAACCAAACCGTCTTTGGGAACAACCCGGGTCCCTCGGCAGGAGAGAGAGGGGTCAACTGCAGCCAGGCGGGCATCACACATCACGCACGCCTATTGACATTCTCAATCTGGCACTTTCCAGACCCACTGGGACTTCGGCTCCCAGGATTCCTAGTGGCTGGGACAATAGCAATACCGGCTGAGGATGATGGGAGAGGTAGTGCTCCAAAATGGAGCCCATCCTGCTCCTTCCCGGGGATGGGGGGGTAGGGGGGCGTTTTTGTCTCTGCCTGTGAATGAGCCTTGTTTTAACCTGGAGAGCTTTTTTGTCCTTGGCAGGTCGGGAAGGGGGGGCACAACGATGCTCCAGCCCCCCAAACTGGGGGGGGGGGGGGCGATGTTCCCTAAGAAGCCAAACCAGAATTCCCAGCATCTAGATGGAGGGCGGGGGGGGGGCAGGATGCTGTCGAAGGGGCAGGGAATGAACGGGGAGGAAGGACGGGGAGGCTTAAGCGAGGGAAGCATCCTTTTCCGCGTTGGGATGCAGGGCAGACGAGCATCCTGGCCCAGCGGTCGGGGGAGGGGAACGCTCGGCGTCGTGGCAGGTCCAGGTTGGGCTCTGCGGCGGGGAGGAGGCCGAGGCCGGCCGGGGGAGGGACATGGGGGGGGGGTCAGAAGCACCCGCGGGGAGGGCGGTGGTGCGTGTGTGTGTGGGGGGGGGTAGGACCAGAAACCGGGAGGGATGCTGCGGAGTACAACGCGCAAGGACGGGGCCCGGAGGAGCATCTCCGCCGCTGGAAAGACGGGCGGGGAGGGGGAGGGGGGAGGAGAGCGGCGGGGACGGTCCTGCCAAGCCCGGCATCCTACGGGAAGGGCTCCCTGGCCGGGATGCAGCGCGCCCACCTACCGGGCGGAGGATGCGGCGGCGGCGGCGGCGGCGGCAACGGAGAAGCGACCCTCGGCTGGGCTCGGCGGGCGCAGCGCAAATGATGGAGGAGGAGGAGGCGATCGCAGCGCTCATGCGCCGCTCGCAGCATCAGCAGCAGAAGCCCCCCCCCCCGCTCGCCCCTCCCCGCTCCTGCCGCCTGCTGCAGCCCCCGCATCCAGACGGTCCTGGTTGCGGGGATCCGGGGGTCGCAAGCCCGGGGAAGGGCTCGTGCGGGTCCCCGGGCTGCTGAGCCGGACCCCTCTCTCCATTCCCCCGGGTGGGTGGGTAGGTGGGGGTCTTTCCGGGCACAAAGACAGCCGGCAATCCTTCCTCCGGGGCACCCGAGGCTGAGAAGCTGGGGAACCCCCAGCCGGGCATCTTCCGCAATCCCCTCCGAGGTGGGGCAAATGGCAGAGGATACTGTATATGCAACCTGCCGGCTTCCAGGTCACCCAGGGTCCTGCTGCAGTCCAAGAGGCTGATGTGACCTGCAACCCTTTTATTGAAAAGCCTTTGGAGGCATGTATGAAATGTTTATTTAGCCTTATTATTCTGCAAGCAAACATGCCTAGCACAGTGTTCTTTTCTCTATTTTTGCCCCACAACAACCCTGTTAGGTGGGCTGGACTGAGAATGAGCAACTGCTCCAAAATCACCCAGCTAGCTTTCATGCCTAAGGCAGCACTAGAACTCCCCATCTCCTAGTGATTGGCCCCAAATCGCCCAGCCAGTTTTAACAGCTAAAGGCAGGACTAGAACTCCCCATCTCCTGGTGATTGACCCAAGGTCATCCAACTGGCTTTTAATGGCTAAGGCACACTAGAACTCACCATCTCCTGGTGAAGGCCAGCACCTTCACCACACCAAAAATCCCTCCCCTGGAATTTTCCAGAAGAAACACCACTTGACATGGGTCTGTTGGAAGGCAGTTAAGTGTGGGGCCCGTGTAGATGATCTCAAAAACTTCAGCCAGTTGAAAATCCCAGGAACGCAAACCAGATTGGGATATCCATAGCCAGGAGGAAAGTGGGTTTTTTTCTCGCCAACTGCAGGGAAGAATTGCCATTTCCTTCTGGGAAAATAAATCTCACCCTGCCTGATTTTATATGCCATGATAACTCACTCGCTGTTTGGCCGCCTTCCAAGCTTAAAATCTCCATTTTCTTTCCTCCTGGATCTGCGTTGGTCTGCAACTTTTCCAGCTCTTAACTTCACTGGTGGTGGATTGTGTGTGTGGAGGGGGGGGGGCGAAGGGGGGGTACCAGACATATGCAAAAAATAACTAAGTGCCATCACACCATGGATTTATGTAAGAGATCAGGTAAGGCATAGTAATTCGTTTTGGGTTCCTTGGGCAGTCAGCCTAATGTGGAATTGGCTGGTTTCCAGATGCACACTGGGACAGCGTCACAACCCATTATACCCACTTCATTATATTTCTCAATCTCAGCAACTTTTAAGAGGCGTGGACTTCGACTCCCAGAATTCCCCCAGCCAGCACGACAGTTCACACGTCTTCAGGTTCACTGACATGCTGGCTGGGGAATTCTGGGAGCTGAAGTCCACTCATCTTAAAACATGCTGGCTGGGGAATTCTGGGAATCCATCTCCCACTTCAGTGACATGCTGGCTGGGGAATTCTGGGAGCTGAAGTCCATGACTCTTTCGTTGCTGAGGATGAGAAACGCTCACCGAGGTTAAGATACTCCGTTGTACTTGGTGTGCATGATGGGAAGGATAAATCCAACCAGGGCTTACACAGTGGCATTTTTTAAAAAAAATCTTTTCTACATGATTTCTATCCCCACCCTGTGGAGAACATCTGGATCCAAAGTTCTGGATTCCCTCCTCCTGATGTAATCCAAGCCAAGCCAAAGATTTTCTGACAGATTCCCTTTATTCATTTAAATTACAGAACTGTATAAACACACAACACATGCAAAGAGATCGTCCCTGCTCAATTCTCTCAAGATTTACCTTGCCCTTCCCCCCAGCTGGCAGCCTCCAGGTGCAATGGACTACAACTCCCAAAAGTTCCTTGGGCTACCTTGGCTGGGAATTTTAGGCCCAATGTATCTGAAAGGCACCAGACCGGGGAAGATGGGTACCCACCTGTAAAACCTTTGGAGAAATCTTTCCTCCTATGCTTAGGTTAATCACAGTGTATTTTATTTGTGATTTCTTTTAAAAAATGAAGATTTAACCAATGAAGGGATTTATGATCAAAACTCATTCGGGATCTTATTTGGCACCTAGTTGGGAAGACTTTTTGGGCTTCTATAGGAATTAGCCACGACAAAAAGCAGAAAGAATTCTAGACGTTCCTCAAATTGACAACGCTACGGTTTTAAATTTTGTCTACGGAGTTTCAACATTCATCTTCGTGGTTTCTTCAGATGCTTTGAGCTACAAACCCCCATCCTGTATCGCTGGGGGATTCTGGGATTTACTCTTTTTAAGAGTGGCAGGTTGAAGAAGGCAGGCGCGCACAACTGCAGCTGGTTTGGGGCCTGCAAAACACAGGTGCATTTCCAAATGCATAAGGCATTTTATTCGTCATAGTGTTGTCGTGTCTCAAATCTTTTCCACGTTTTCCTTTTCGGCTGTCCGTGGCCCCTTAAAAGGTTTTCTCCTCGCTCCTTACAGTGTTTCCTACACCCTCTTCCTGCCCCCGCCCCCTTCCATTCAACCCCTTAATAAAAATAATCCTAATAACCCATCGGATTGCAAGTGCTGCATGAAAGGCTCCGTTGGGATCGACAGCACGTAATCATCTCTCCCGTCTAGTTGGAACCAGCGTGCAAACCTGGGGAGGCCAGTAGCAGCCCCTCCAGGAAGGAAGGAAAAAAAAAAAATCACTTTGTGGATGCTGAATCTGAGCCCTTCGGAACAAAAACAGCAAAATTCTAGCATCCGAAAACGAAAGGGACACTGCTAGTGCGGAGACACTGACGGGAATTACAAGCAGGGGAGGAACAGTGGTTGAAGTCTTCCCTTTTGCACTACAGTTCCCATTACCCTGGGCCATAGCCACGCCAGCCAGGGCTGATGCAAATTAGCAGCCTCGGAGCCCCGAGAAGGATTAGGGCCGAAAGTTCATTATATATATATATATAATCTGAAATGCTGTCGTCCCCCCCCGCCCCCCAAAAGAGAAATCAGAAGATAAGGTGCTGAAGAGAAAAGGCTGCTGAGAGGCAGCAGAGGCTCCACTTAGCTGGGCCGGCGTTCTTTGGCCCCTTCCTGTGGAGGGCCCAGGGGGCAGCCAGATGCAGGGAGGAGGCCTGTTCTCGGCTGCCCCCCTCTGCCCCTCCCTCTTCGTTCCCGGCTCACTGTCCTTCCAGCTGGAGGATGGTCTCGTTGCCTTCACCGGGGAGCTGCGGCACGGTGTAGACCAAGCCTTGGTCTCTGTCCTGGCAGATGATGGCCACTGCGCCACCGGCCTCTGGCACGAAGGTGCTGGACTGCAGGCAGGCCTGGGGAGGGAAGGACAGAGAGGGTGGGGTGGAGTGGGGGGGGGGTTTAGCATACCTGGGCGCCACTTCGGAAGACCGGCCAATCTTTGGTCAGTCGTGTAAGATTCTGGCAGCGTCCACTGTGTCCCGAGGGGGCTGAAATGCCCATTTCACCCGGGGCCAGACCCTTGAAGTACAGGCGGCCCTCCACTTACAAACCGCTCGTTCAGTGACCAAAGTTACAACGGCACTGAAAAAAAAAAAAGATCCCTTCTGATCTGTGGCCGCTTCACACTTGTGACCACTGCGGCATCCCATGTGATCAAAATTCAGACTCTTGGCAAATCGGTTCCTATGGATGAACGGCGGGAGGGTCCCCGGGGTGGGTGGGATGTCACACGATCCCCTTTTGTGCCCTTCCGACAAGCACAACCCGGGGGGGGGGTGGAGAGGGAAAGGAAGGTGACCAAGAAAGGTCGTAGAACGGGAGCAAAACTCAAACAGACATCTCACTTAGCGACAGAAACATCGTGCCCTGTTGTAGTTGTAGGTCAACGCCCCCCTGTACTTTCTTGCACCCCGATTCCCTGACTGGCAGAAAGAAGCCCCCCCTCCCTCCCCCCCATCCACTCACCATCTCCAGGACCTTCAGCTTCTCCTCCGACACCAGGTTCTCCTTCCAGAGCTGCTCCACCATGCCCTCCATGGCCTCCAGCTTGGCGCAGTGCCGCCGGTGCCTCTGCTGCAGCACCTTCACCTTCTTCTGCAGCCCCATCACCACCTCCACCAGCTCTGCCGTCGTGCCCTCCTCGTTGCGGTGGTAGCGGTGCTCGTCCAGGGGCTCCTCCGAAGAGTCGGCCGAGCTGCCCTCCTCCAGCTTCACCTCTTCTGGGGGCGCCTGATTGGAGACGATGGGCAGGGTGGAGACGATGGGCAGGCTGAGGGCCGAGGACAACACCGTCTCGGGGGGATTCAGCCCGGAAGAGGCCGCGGCGCTGGCGGCAGTGACCGGAGCGGTGGGGATGGTCTCAAAATAGGCCACCATCTCGGTGGTGGCGGTGGGCTCTTGCAGGGGGCCGAGGATGGGGACGGCCACGGAGGGGGCCCCGCTTTCCAGGAAAGGCTCGATGGAGACGTTCTCGATCACCAGAGCTCCCTGTTCAGCCATGGCTGCCGGCTCGGCCATCACGGCCCGTATCGAAGTCCGGTCGCCCGCGGCCACCACTTCACAAGGCAAGGCGACTTCGGTGCAAAGTTGCCCGGCCAGCCCTAGGGAAGAGCTGGGCAAGGCTCCCAGGGCGGCCGGAGGCAGGGAAGCCACGAAATCCACCACCTGCTGCTCCATGGGCTCCTGCAGAACTTGGCCCGCCACGGCCGATGTGGGGGAAGCCACCGCCAGGGTCACGGCTTTGAGGGGCTCCATGATTTGGACCAGGGGAAGCAGGTTCACTGTCCCAACCAGGGGTCCCGAGAGGGTCTGGAAGTCCAAGCTGGGGGCCGAAGACTGAGTCTCCACATAGACGGGGGTGGCAGCCACACTGGGGTCTATGGCTATGGTGAGGGTCTCCATGGGGTTGGGCTCTGGGCAGGTTAGGGTTTGTGCAGCCGGGGCGGCCCCCTCTCCACCACACTCAAGAGCCAGCTTCTTGGCCGGTGTGCTTGAAGCCGGTTTGGTAGGACACTCCCTCTTCTGAAATAAAACAAAAGGGCCCCCCCCGTCAACAAGGCAGGGCAGCTTTCCCTAATTTACCGACAAAGGAAGGGTATTTGTGGGTCAGGGTTGAAATGAGGGGTCCTCGGTGCTCTGAGCTTGGTGGTTTTCCTGCAGACGTTTCCTGACCCAACTAGGGAACATCATCAGTAATAGAAGTGGACATGGAATGGGGTGTGTGGAGGCAGGAGGAGGAGGACTGTGGGCTCCTTGATGCTCTCTGAGCTTGATGGTTTCCTTGAAGACGTTTCATGACCCAACTAGGGAACATCATCAGTTGTAGAAGACAGTTGTGTTTGTGGACAGGAGGAAGAGAAGAAGAGGAGGAAGAAGGAGGAGGAGCAGGAGGACTGTGGGGTCCATGATGCTCTCTGAGCTGGGTTGTTTCCTTGCAGACGTTTCATGACCGAACTAGGGAACATCATCAGTGCTAGGAGAGGACCTTTCAGGGAGGAGGAGGAGGTTTGTGGCGAGACACTAAACAAACCACTGTTTAAAGTCAAGACTACCGATATGACCAGCCTATTGAGGAGGATTAGGGGAGACACGATAATCATCTTCCAGTACTTGATGGGCTGTCAGAGAGAAGAGGGAGTTGGCTTACAGGGCAGGAGAAGCCTTTGATGTCTGATAATCTCTCTGTTTGGGAGCCTGGAATCGAGGGCTGGCAGATTCCAGGTCTTTTATCCCAGAGGAGCTCTGGCCCTCACGTGGCACATGCCTGTCTCTCAAGCTCCAGCGGTAATTAAAGCTGCACTTAAAAGTCACCTGACAATAGTTGTTTACTCCTGGATTTAAGTCCAACCTGCTACGGAGCTGGAATATTCAGCCGTGGCCACCAGGGGCCTGTTTAGAAATCAAAGCAAACACACACACATGCACGATAACAAAACCCTGATATTTATCTTTCCCAAGCTGAGATAAGCCTGAACTTGTGTTTACAGCCAACTAAATCTGAGCCCAAATAGTAGCATGAAACCATTTTATCCTCCGACCCTCGGTCTCCAGCGGATTGTGTGAATAGGAACCCTGAAATTTCAGAATGAGGCACACGAGAATAAATAAATAAAAGGCTCGCTTTTAAGTCTCTTATTTCATTTACTTGCAAATGTTTTGTATGATCTATTTTTAAATATTTTATTGTTCTATAGATCACCCACAGTTGCTGTGACAGTGAGACCGGCAGCATATCAATAAATATTATAGAAACACCCACCCACCTCCTTGCGTGTAGTATACATACATGTATTTTATGGGAAGACTTTTCTTCCTTTAATGCAGGGGTGTCCAACTTGGTGACTTTTTAAGACTTCAACTCCCAGAATTCCCCTGTCAGTTATGAATGATAGAGTGGGAAGAGAACAAAAGGATCACCTAATCCTAATCCACTGTTTCTCAATCTAGGCAACTTTAAGACTTGTGGACTTCAACTCCCAGAATTCCCCAGCCAAGGATCACCTAATTCAGTGTTTCTCAACTAAGCAACTTTAAAACTTGTGAACTTCAACTTTCCCATGTCTGGTTGGGAAATTCTGGGAGTTGAAGTCCACAAGTCTTAAAAGTCACCCAGGTTGGACCCTTCCGCTTTAACCTGCCTCCACTCGGTCTGCACATCTTCACAGAGCTCTAACTTTACAAAGAGAGACTTAAATTGCCTTGTTTCCTTCTCTATCCTGACACGCCATTCCCACCCCGTGGAGGAAAAGCAACGGGATCCTCACCAGTGGGCTGTCCGACGTCTGGAAGATGGTGGGAACAGCGTCGGGTTTCAGGTAGCGAACTCCCCACCGGTACTCAAAGCAGGAGGGGGCAAAATGATCACTGCACAAGTGTTGATGTTTGGTTGGGATCCACTTTTCTTGGTTCATTTGGGAGAGCCATTGCCGGAGACGCTCAGGACTGTGTAAGGGAAACCTGTAGGGGGACGGAAAATACCGATCCGGAATTAATGATATACGACTAAATATAAGCCCAGGCCAACACTCTTATCTCGTTTACGGAAACGTCCTTCCATTCCTTGTAAAGCTTCAGATACAAGAATGGTCGAAAGAAGCCAAGATGACAGTTACAACATGCAGTTAAAGTCCTTCCTTTCTTGGGAATGCTGTTAAAACTTGGTCCCATAAAACACGCTGTGGCTTACTCCAGAGGAGATAGTATTATTTATTAGACAGATATGCCATCTTCTCAGTGACGTCACTTTAAGAAACCATTAAAATCGATTTTGCTGGAAGGACAACAAGCCTGTTGCTGCTAGCCAGTCTGGTGTTACGGGAGAAATTCCAAACTCACAACCTTATACGTGGAGTCAGGTTCTCTGGGTCTGTTTTAGGAGAGTCATAGAGTCGAGTCTGTTGCATTAGCCGGACCAAAAACCACGGTTTTGGGGAAGAAACCAACTATCAGCCACTTCTCCATTTTGCCCAGAGGTCCACAACGACACATCCATGAAGTCAGCGCAAGATAACATTACTTCTAGAAAACCCACTAGATGTTTCCCCCATTTCTGAAAAGCCCAATGCGGGTCCAGGCAAACGAGACTTTATTTCTTGATCTCCTGCCTTTATTTTTTTTACAAATAACTCAAGATGGAGAAGGTATCCAACACAACTTCTATTTTCCCCACTACGACAATCCTGTGAGGTAGGACAAGGTAGCCCAAAGTCACCCAGCCGACTAATCTCTTGTTCCTAGGCTGACACCTTAACCACCCCACCTATTAATGGCGCTGCCTGGGGGCCCCAGTGCCCATTCAGCCCTAGAGACCCCCTCTCCCCTTCCAGGTGGGTAAAATGAGGAGGGGGTCTTGCTTAGATAACCCGCCTTTTCCCCATAAGAAGCAACCGCCAGAGACTCCCAAAGGTCTGTTTGCCCCCTCTCCATTAAGATGGGCTGTGGGACCACCAAAGGCCAACCAGAGGGGTCTCCTTCCCCACTCCTAGAGGGGGGGGTCTCTTTATTCCTCCTAGGGAGGGGGGTTTCCTTGCTCCCTCGCAGGGAGGGGGGGTCTCTTGCCTCTGAAAGCACAAGGGCCACTCCCCGCCCCCTCCCCAGCTGGGCCGGACTACAAAGCCCATCCCACCACGCCCCCTGGGAGTTGTAGTCCGGGGAATCTCGGTGAAGAGAGAAGCCCCGCCCGGGGGGTGGGTAGGTCAGGGCAAGGGGGGCAAGGGGGAGTTTACTCGCCCCCCCCCTTCCCCCTATCCCCAGCCTGGCCCCGCCCCCTGGCACGAGGGGGGGTGAACCCGGGGGGCGCGTCCCAAGCAGACCCCTCCCAACCCCCCCCTCCCGCTCCCTTCCCGGAACGGGGCTGACTTGTAGAAGCTGAGCCGCCGCTGGTCCTGCCGCGGCTGTCCGGCCGAGTTGGAGCATCGCGGCGCCCGGCAGTACTTGGTCATCGTGGCGGCGCCTCCGGAGAGCCCAGTCCGTTTGTTGACGCCTGACGTCACGCACCACGCCCCCCTCCCGCGCCTGCGCCGAGCGGCCAAGTGACGCCCTGGCTCGCCGGGCGGAGGCCCACAGCGCCAGCCGTAGAGATAGGAAAAGGGAAGAGGAGCAGCACTTCGTTAACTTTAACGTTTGTTCTTTCCTGCGTACGTTTAGTTAGCAGCTAGTTAGATATAGAGATGATAGAGATAGATGTATCTAGATTGATGGTAGATAGACAGATTGAGGATAGATCAAATCAAATTTTATTCATCACATTTGATTTGATTTGATCTATCATCAATCTTTCTATCTATCATCTATCAATCTACATCTATCTATAGATAGATACAGTAGATAGATTAGATACACGATATAGATAGTAGATGGATGATAGATGATAGATGGATGATACAGTAGATACATAGATATAAATAGTCGATAGATAGATGGATGATACAGTAGATACATAGATATAGATAGTAGATAGATGATAGACATACCGTAGATTGATGATATAGTAGTATCTATTGTAGACAGACAAGATAGATGTATAGATAGTAGATGATAGAGTTAGACAGATTGATGATACCGTAGATACATAGATGATACCGTCGATATAAATATATAGAAAGTAGATAGACAAGATAGACATTTAGGTAGTAGAGCTAGATGATAAGACAGATTGATGATACAGTAGCTAGATACATAGATACAGTAGATATAGATAGATGATACCGTCGATAGATAGTTAGTTAGTTAAATCAATGTTTTTCAAACTGAGCCATTTGCAGATGAGAGGAGCTTTTAAATTCCAAGAATTGCCCAGCCAGCATCTTAAAGGGGCCCAGTTCGAAAAACAGTATTAAACGCATCTCTTTTTTGATGATTTTGATGGAACAATTGAAATTTAACAGAGTTGGTCGGCAAGTGGAAAACTGGAATAAAGATTTTTTAAAAATGAATATTCGTGATTTGGACCGGTCCGGCCAGATTCGAACCCTCGAACCTACGCAGAAGGGCGGCGGCTGGGACGTCGCCACCGGATTGGTCCAAAGTAAAGCGGCGCCGCCGAAGGCTTCTATTTTGGAGGCAGGCCGTTAGTCGCAAAGCCTGCCTCCTATTGGCCGCTTCCGGGGGTGATTGACGCGGCGCCCACCAACGGCGGCGCAGCATCGTTTCCGCGCGCTTATTTGAGACGGTTACGGGGCGCTGAGGGGGGAGAGGCCGCCGGTGGGAAGCAGCCGCGCTCGGTAGGGAGGATGGCCGGCGGCGGCGGCGGATCAGGAGGCAGCTGCCTCTACCCGCGAACGACGAATCCCAGCCTCGAGTCGCCGCCTCTCCTCAGCCTGAGGCGAAGATCGAAACAGCAATGGCCGGAGGAGGCGGTGAGGGGCGGGGCCAAGCGAGGAACGGTGGAGCCGCTGCGGTGGGCGGAGTCAGAATGGGGGGGGGGAGGAGGAGAGAAGGAGAGGAAAGTAGGATGGGGGTAGAGGGAGAAAAGGAGAAAGGGGAAAGAAGAGAGAAAGGAAGGAGAGGGAGGAGGAGGAAAAGAGGGAGGGAGGAAGGAAAGGAG
>JAEANM010014117.1:0-14133 GCA_017656035.1 Myanophis thanlyinensis | reverse complement strand
TGTTTTTTTCTGTATTTTTGTATGTTTTAAAAATATAAAAAAATATAAAAAAAATAAAAAAGAGAAGAAACAAGAAACAGAATAAACAGAAAGAAATAGAAAGAGCATCTATACAATCCTTTTTAGAATTGACAATCTCTTGATCTCTTAAAGCTGACATCTTCTATGGGCTATTAAGGAAGGTGGGGGGTTCCTTTTTCCCTCTAAGAAAACACGTTTCTCCATTTCTCATCCAGGGAAATATATTCTTCCTTTTTAATATTTCTCAAAATATTTCATTCTTCTGGGAGAGAGGTTGGTGCTAACTTTCTACAATTCGTGCCATGTTACTATTACATATTATCCTCAGAGAAAACTAAAACAAATTGGAAAGAGGATCCACTTATTATCAGTAAGCAATCATGTGCCCTGGCCACTCCCAAACAATGCAAAGAGACTTCTGTCCCAAAGGTGCTTTTTCAAGAGGCAACTGGACTTTCTGGAAACTAATAAAGTCCAGTTGCCTCTTTAAAAAAGCACCTTTGGGACAGCCATGACCTGGATGACTGAAAAATCCCCATAGACAAGACACTCCTGTTCTCACTGAACTGACAAAGCATTGTTTTCCTCTCAGAAGAAGCAATCATTAGATTCATTTGCACCACTTAAAGATACCAGCTGGTTTCATTCTTCTCACAAGATATTTTAAGGTAAGATCATTTATTAAGATGTTGAAGAGTACTGGGCCTCAGACAGAACTTTGAGTTCTACATGCTTACCCTGTAGATGTAATTCCACTGAGGAATGCACATTGAGCATAGTAGTCAGCCAGTTACCAAACTATCTGGTGATAATACTGTCTATGCCAACTATGCTCTCTTACATTGTGCATTTACTTTATCAAATGTCTTACTGAAGTCTTACACTATGTCCACAGCATTTCCCTTATGCACTAATTTAACAATTTTTCAAAGAAGGCAATAAGGTTTGTCTGGCATGATTTCCTTAATTCTCCTTAATTCTGGGTTGCTTCTCTCATTGATTGGTTTCCACCCATTGTTTTTCTCTTTCTGTTTTTGACAAAACCATGCTGGCTTCTAGTGATTGTTTTGTTTATTTCTAGGTCTTCACAAATATACTGCTTAAGGGGAAGGGGTGGAAGCTGTGAGATGATGTGAATCCACAGGGCTTTGTGGAAAAATGCATTGAATTCCTTTCACAGGAGGTCCAGACGGATCTATGTTGCCCTGGAGGGGTGATGAAGACACAGAGCATATAGTAGTGAGATTCAGGGGATCGCAAACCCATGGGAACAACCCATGGAAGGCTCTTGAATCCTGTGAAAGGAAAATTATGGCCATGATATGCCTGACCAGAGTGGTGACAGCCCACCAAAAACTAGTGGAAGAATTGAGAACCATGTGAATATTCTGGATGAGATTCCATTCATTTCTCACTTGTGAAAAGGAAGAACCCCCACTAAGAGCTAGCTGGAGAAGTGAGGCCAGAGGAGGAGGTGGAATTTGCCATTTTTTTCCACTTCATTAAAAAGCGGTGTTTAAGAGTATAAAACCAAACTAAAGGAGAAAAAGTTTTTTAAAAAGAAAAAAAGCGTTTAAAAGTGGATTTTCAGATTGGAGGCTCCAAGTGGAAGTTTGATTAAAATAGAACTGTGACTTTTTTGATGAGGAAAAGACTTCTTGATAAGGAAAACAGTTTTACCAGAAAACCCAGGTGAGAAAGAATTTTTTTACTGATTTAAAGCAACAGAAATGAGAGAGAAATAGAGTGGCAGTGCCATCTATAGGCAAAAGAGAGCCCAGAGTAATAAAAGTAAAAAGTGTAAGTGGGAAATACCATGCCCTTGAGGAGCAGCTGGTGAGAGAGATAAGCTGGCAAGAGATAAGACTGGAGACATAACAAGTAGTGTTTAAAAGAAGCTTGTTCTCTGGGAGAATAAGAGAATAAAAGAAAGGGTAATTCACAGAGGGTTTTTTCTTTTCTTGCTCTTGAGATCTGTCTGGAAGGAAAGGTGTTTCCCTCCCCCCTTTTTTATTCTCTATTTTTTGAAATTCTTTGGATCTGGATTTGATCTGGATTTGAACACCCATTTTATTTGTTTTTATTTGTTTTTATTTGTTTGCCTTTGACATTTTTCTTTTGGCATTTGGCATGGATTAATATTGTTGGAGGTGGAATATTCATGTTTTTTTCCTCTCTTTTTCTCTCCTTTTTTTGGGGATGCAGCAGGCCTTGGTCGATTATAAATTTTTGATTGGATTTCTTCATGTTGGTTCTTTTTTCTCCTTTTCTGGATAAAAGTATTTGGTGGATTATAAATTTATTTTTTTCTTTTTTTTTCTTTTTATATTGCCCTCTTTGTGGTCTTTCTCCTTTTTTCATGTTTTTTTCCTTTTGAGGGGGATAAATACATATGGTGGATTACAAAATTGCAATAACCTTTCACATTGGAAAATTTATCATTTGGATTACAACTTGAATTTATATAACGTCTACATTGCTGATTAGATTATAAATAACATTTGGGAATTCAGATTTGGGAATTCAGATTATAAACAACACCTCACAGTGGAGTATACAAATAAAGAGTGAAATATCAAAATGAAGAAAACAACATCTTTACCTTCTTCTGCATCTTCATCAGCAATGTCTAGTCCAGCAGGTCAAAGGAGCTTGGATTTTATGTTGCAGCAAGAAAAAGCAAATGCAATGCAATTTGAACTAAAGGCTCTGATCCAATCAATGCATGAAGATTTGAGAGATGAGATAAAAGATATGAAAGATAAAATAGAAAAATTTCAACATGTCCAAAAATGAACAAAGAATGCAGAAGATGGAAGAGAAGGTGGATCGGGTAGAGAAAAAAATGGAAGAGATGGACATAATTTCTCACTGACAGACAAAAGCCAGAAGTGAATGATAATCTTGTTGGAAATGGACCAAGCTGAATATTACCTGTGCTTTCAAAACATGGAGGAAGAAAGAGATGAAGATCTGGGAGACATAATGGCAGAGCTGTTGGCACCAGCATTAGAGAGCACCAGAGAACAAATGATGAATGGGATAGATGAAATATATAGAGTACATACGAGGTATGCAACAAGAAACAAGCTCCCAAGAGAGGTACTTGTGAGATTTACAAAAGAAAATCAAGATGTCAATATTACAAAAAGCAAGAGACAGACCATTAAAATATAAAGGAAAAGAAATAATAGTGTTGAAGCAGATCCCAGGAAGAGTAAGAGAAATAAGAAAAGGATATCAATTTCTAACAAAACAACATTAAATATGAAGTGAACTTTAGATGGTTGATCCCAGAGGGAATTCTAGTGACCTGGATGGAACAAAGATTTAGATTGGACTCGATAGACAAAGCACAATAATTTTATGATGATCAGTTTCTTATCGAGGAAGATCCAAAAAAAAAGCATGGAGAAGGACAATGAAAAGCAAGAAGAAGTGACAGGATGAAGTGAAACAAACAGAAAAGGAGACAGGAGGAGAGAAAGAGGACAATACAAAACTGGAAGGAGCTAAGGCAAAGGAACAGAGAGAAACAAGAGAAACATGAGAAGCTAGAACTACTAGACCAACAAAACCAATTTATACAAATAAAGCATGGAAGAAGACCTAAATTTATTATCAATTGATATAAATGGACTAAACCTGCCATCCAAAAGAAGAAAGATTTTTAATAAATTGGGGAAATTATACTTGGATATAATATGCTTACAAGAGGTTCACATAAAACAGCAACATAACAAACTATTAGAATATCCCAAAATTGGGACACCTTTTGCTTCTTTGGCATCACAAGAAAAGAAAAGGGGAGTAGTTTTTACATAAAAGAAACCATAAAAGCCAAGCAAATTTTTGTAGATGGAGAGGGGAGAATCCTAATGGTGGAGATAATATTTGATTCAAAAAAGATACTCCTGGTAGGAATTTACAAACCAATTATTAAGCAAGAAGATTTTTATGATAAAGTATATAAAAATATAGAACTGGAATATGACAATATATGCATATTAGGAAACTTCAATGCCATTGTAGATACAGAACTGGACTATAAAACTGATAAATTAACTAAGACAGCAATGAAAAGTCTTATAACCTCATTTTTTAAAATGAAAGAAGAATTAGCTCTGTTAGATGTATGGAGAGGTCTACATGAAAAGGAAAAACAATATACATTCTACTCAAATAGACAAAGGTCATGGTCGATGATAGATAGGGTATGGATGACAGAGGAATTAAAAGCATGCATACGGGATATAGAGATAGAACCAAGCACCTGGGCGGATCATAATCCAGTAAGAGTAACTTGGAAAAAGCAAAAGAGAAGATTGAGGTGGACATTGAATCAAACAATATTAAAAAACAAAGAATTCTCTCAGTTTTTAGATAAAGAACTAGAGAGTTTTTCTTCAAAGAGAATAGAGTAGAAGAAACCTCAGTGCAAAATGTATGGGAAAAGATAAAAGCATATATTAGAGGTTTAATTATAACATATATAGGAAAGAGGAATAAGAAGAAGAGACAGGAAAGGAAGATATTAGAAGAAGATTATAAGAAATCAGAGATTGAATTACAAAAAGAACCACAAAAGAAGAATTTGAAAAACCAGATGGAAGTAATAAAACACAAATTGGACTTAAATAAGTAAAGGAGAACTAGCACAACAAATTAAAAGTGCCAAACAGAACTTTTTTGAAAATGCAAATAAACCAGGTAGATGATTGGCATACCATTTGAAAAAGGAAAGGGAAGACAAAAAAAATTGATCCACCAATTAATTGACAAAGAAGGATCATTTAAACATTGACAAAAAGAAAGTGATTCAAAATTACTATGAAGAGCTGTAATGCCAAAGAGAATTCTTCAGAGGAAAGAATTGAACAATATTTGGCAAAAATAAACTTACCAAAAATTCCAGAAACAGTGAAAACTATGCTATCAGAATGGATTACAATGATGGAATTGACAGAAGCAATCAAAAAACAAAAAAGTGCGAAAACACCAGACCCAGATGGTTTACCAGTGGAACTGTACAAAAACTTACAAAACTCCCTAGGTATGCCAATGTCAGAGGTTTTTTAACAAAGTATTGTTAGAGGTGAGGATACCTGATTTGTAGTCTGAAGCATACATAACTTTGATACCAAAAGAAGATTCCGACCTATGACAGATGAAGAACTATATACCTACATTGCTAATAAGTGTGGATTATAAAATCTATGCATCAATAATTGCAGAAAGGTTGAAAAGATTTTTGAATGAATTTATATATGCAGATCAAAATGGATTTCTCCCTAAAAGACAAATTAAAAACAATATGAGAATGATTTTAAATGCTTTGGAATAGTTCAAAACACATCCAGGAAGACAAATGGCGTTGATCTTCCTGGATGCACAGAAAGCATTTGACAATATGAACTGGCAATCTATGTTTCTACAATTAAAAGAAATGGATTTTGGGGAGAGATTCATAAATATGATTAAGACAATTTACCATAAGCAAGCAGCAAGGGTAATGGTGAATAGAGATATGACAGAGGAATTTAATAACCAAAAAGGCACAAGACAAGACTGTCCACTGTCGCCTCTATTGTTTATTTTGATGTTGGAAGCTTTAAATAGAGACATTAGACAAGATAGACGGCTTGGAGATAAAAAAAGAAAAATATAAATTACAGGCATTTGCGGATGATCTAGTTTTTATTTTGGAAAACTGTTAAAATCAGGATTGAAATTACTGGAAAAAATAGAGACATATGGAGAAGTGGCAGGCCTAAAAATAAATAAAAAAAAAACTAAGATTTTGGTGAAGAACCTAATGGCAGTACAGAAAGTTGAGTTAGTGCATAGAATGGGTATGCAGATTATAAAGACAGTGAAATTCTTAGGTATCTATTTAACAACGAGATGTGTAACCATCAAAGAAGACAATTATAACAAATTGTTGCAGACAATAAAAGTTGATTTAGAAAAATGGAAACACCTACATGTATCATTAATGGGCAGAATAGCTACAATAAAAATGAATATATTACCGAGATTACTATATTTATTCCAAACAATACTAATAAAATTGGGAAAAAATATTTTGAGGAGCTTAATAAAATGGTACTGAAATATATATGGCAAGGTAAAAAAGCTAGAATAAAGTTAAGGATGTTATAGGATGCAAAAATCAGAGGAGGGTTTGGATTACTGGATTTTGAACTGTATTATGCTGCAACATTGATTTGGGTAAAAGAATGGATTGCTCTGAGGAATGTAAGACTATTAATACTAGAGGGACATGATTTGCAGTTGGATTGGCATGCTTTTTTATGGTATGGGAAAAACAGAATTCACAGGTATTTCCAAAGACATTATGTTAGGAATGCATTATTGTTGGTATGGGAGAAAATCAAGAAACAACATTATATGAAATTCCAATCTGGCTTTCCATAATTGAAGCCTTGACACATCCTAATGTGATTAATTTAGAGAATGTTGTGAGATATAGAGATATTTTGAATATGAATGGGGAACTCAAAATTAAACAAGAATTAAGTGAACAAGGGATTGATAAGACATGGTTTGCACAAGTGCAGATACAGTCTAGGTATGAGAAAGATGCTAAGACAGAAGGTTTTTATAGAGAACTAATAGAATTAGATCAAATATTTACTGGGACAGATGAAAAATTGATAAAGGAAGCATATTCTTATTTATTAGATACTAAGATAGAGGAGGAACAGGTGAAAGAGACAATGATTGTATGGGCAAAGAATTTTGGTTGGAAAAATGGCAGAAATGGGATAGAAATTATAAATTGACAATAAATTTGCTCAATATTAGAAAAATGAAGAGATCCAAACAGAGTGGATAGTGATTAGGAAAATATTAGAATGTGTGGAAATGAACAGGTTGACATTGGAAATTAAAGAAAAAGAACAAAAGGAATATTATAAGATATGGGAGCTATTTTATCTATGGTTAGATGACAAGAATAAAAAATTTGAAATATGGATGTAATTAAGATGAAAGATGAAATAAAGAAAAGGTATTATATATGGTGAGAAATGAGTTGACTATAGTTTATAATTTGCAATAGAGGAAATTGTTATTTGGGATTGCATTATGGAGTAAAATATAAGGATTATTAAGAAAATTTGTTGTACACTCAGAGGACATGATTTAATGAATGATATATATGGAGATGTAAATAAAATAAAAAATAAAAAATGAAAATATATACTGCTTAATTATCTCTTCTAGGATCTTCCCAGGTATTAATGTGAGGGATCTATCTGTGATTTCCCGAATCTACTTTTTTCTCCCTTTTGTAGATTGGTTCTTTTCCAGTCCTCTGGTATATCCCTGGTGCTTCAGAAATTTAGAGTTTGTTCAATGGTTCTGAGAATTAATTCAGTGATTTTTTAATATCCAAGAAGACCCATGTGAAATAAGAGTGGAAGATAACGGAGGACAAGAGGAAGCCACAGGAGGAAGTGGGACACAACAAGTAGAGGTAGAGAAGGAGAGAGAAAAGGAGCAGCGGGTACAAGAAGGAGCAATATCAAAAATACAAAAATCACTAAGAGAAGTGAGAACAACTAGAACAGCAAAGCCTAATTATACAGACAAAGCATGGAAGAAACCTTAAGTTTAATGTCACTCAATATCAATGGATTGAACTCAGCACCCAAGAGAAATAAGATTTTCCATAAATTAATAAAATTGAATTTGGATATAATCTGCTTGCAAGAAGTCCATGTTAAAAAATAACATGATAAACTTTTAGAATGCCCCAAACTTGGGAAAATATGCATGTCCTTAGCACCTCAAGAAAAGAAGAGAAGTGTAATTTATTTTATTTAATCAAATTTATATACCGCCCCCTCTCCCTCAGGACTCGGGGCAGTTAATCTTTTATATAAAGGCATCTATTAAAACTAAACAGATTTTTGCTGATGGAGAGGGGAGAGTTTTGATAGTAAACATTTGATTCAAAATGGATTCTGCTAGTAGGAATATATGCACCAAATACCAGAAAGGACTTTTTTGATAAATTAACTAAGAAAATTATAGAATTGGAATATGAGAATATTGTATATTAGGAGATTTTAATTTTATTGTTGACTCTGATGTGGATCATAAAGCTAGTAAAGCAATTAAAGTACCAAAGAAAACTGCACTAAATTTGTTTCTTAAAATGAAGGAAGAATTGGTTATTGACGATGTTTGGAGAGAAACACATTTAAAGGAAAAACAATATACATTTTATTCAAACTGACATATGTCATGGTCAAGAATAGATATGATATAGATGACAGAGGACTTAAGAAACAATATACAAGTGATAGAAATAGAAACAAGCATGTGGGCTGATCACAATCCAATAAGATTTATGTGGAAAGGACAAAAGAAAAGATTGAGGTGGACATTAAACCAAACACTTTTAAAAGAAAAAGAATATTACAATTGTTGGAAACAGAACTGGGATTTTTCTTCAAGGAGAATAAAGTGGAGGAGATGTCCATTCAAAATGTGTGGGACACTGTTAAAGCTGGCTTGGCTTGGCTTGGCTATAACATATATAGGGAAAAAGAATAAAAGGAGAAGACAAGCTAGAAAGATTTTACAAGATGATTATAAGAAATTAGAGACAGAATCACGAAAGAATTCACAAAAAAGAACATTAAAAATCAGAATTAATTCAGTGATTCTAAGAATTAATTAATTTTTTAGAAATATAATCTTTAAATTCTTTAATATAGCCATCAGTATCAGAAGTAACTTTTCAGAAGCTTTATCATCAGTTCTAACTAAATACAATTTTGTCATTGGAATCAATGCACTAGATCTAATTCTGTTGTTTTGGGCATTGGATCACATAGAAAGCAGTATTTGTAGGCTGGGAGGGGCTGGGACAAAGAGATATATACTGAAATGTAGGGTAAGTAAGATAGAGGGATAGAACACCCAAAGGAAATGTCAATTAGAGTAAGGGAACATGCAATGACAGATGGGAGGTTAGTAAAAAGAAAAGAGTGGGGGGTTCTGGTTCCTGTTCTGATCGACAGCAGTGGGGGAGAAAGGCTAGCTCCTCTCCCCCATTGGTCTTCGCTCACTTGTGGGCTCCATACAGAGCCTAACGCCACTTTGTAGGAGTGACAGAGTGAAGAGGGGCACCCGGAATGGTCAGGGGGACCGCAGAACTCCCCCAGAGGATCCCTGGGCTGAAAGTCCCCTCAGCCACGGTGGGATGAAGAGACAGTCAGAAATAGCCGCCACAAAGACCAGAACAACAACCGAGCCACATTTCATCTAAGACTGGAGCAGGAGAGAAACTGTGGAACTGGGTGAGAAGATCTTTTATTTTCTTGAACTTAAATGCCGAGAGACTACCTTAAAAGAAAGCTGTCCAGATTTGTTTTAATTACTGCTTAAATGGCAAAAAGAGAGAAAAAATCCAGAAAAAAAAAGCCTAGAGCTGAAATGGAAGGAGATTTAAAGGGGAAGGGCATCAAAAGACTTTCAAGAAAAGAATTAGGAAATTGAACTTTCATTGTAAAAAGCACTGTACCTGAGAATTTTTAAAGATGCCAGAATGATGGACTTAAAAGATGTTGTAAACTTGGAAATGCTGAAACATTTAAATAGACAAGGATTGATTTTCCTAAGAGGGATCCCTGCTGGAAAAGTAACTTTGCAGTACCACCTGCCAAGAGGAGGAGGACTCTACACCCCAACAAGAGCAAATGAAGACTTAAACTGTACAGGATTATGATGAATCTACTTGATAAAAGGGGCTAAGGAGCTGGAGAAAGGGAGAAAAAGAAGAAATCAATTATTTTGTTTTTGGAACATTTCAGAATTATAATTCAAAATTGTGAGAAATGTGCCTCTGCATAGGAGAATGAACATAATACCGGATGTACAGATAAATATGGACTTGAACTATAAATGAACAGAGAGAAGACTAAAGAATGTATAATGTTTCAACAAGAAGAAATTGACATTTGAGAGGAGTTGATATTGTCTATGTAGGACATATGGGAAATGATGAAAACAGAACACAAGGATTTAATCATCAGTGTTAAGGAGTATAGTCCTCCATTAGGAGAATGAATACACAACAGAGCATTTTGAGAGTAATTTGGTACATCACACAACACATTATACAGTTATACTGAGCAGTAAAAATAGGTTTTTAGTTTAATGGAATTAGAATTTAAGCAAAGTCCATCTATCAATCCGAAGTTGTACACATTCAATTCAGTTAGTCTTCAAACAGTTCAGTTCAGTAAACTCACAGTATACAAGGTTCTTCTTCAGTGATGAACACCCTGTATTCAGTAATCAGCAATCAGTAGACTAAGCTGTCAGACTCTCTCAGTAACAAATACAAACTCCAGAAACCAATAACCCACTCCAAACAACCCACTTCCAGAAACCCACAATCACAAGTGAGTCTTGCTTCTTCTTATTGCCGCTTGAGTAATTAGCAGCCAATTGCACTTAAAGCAACACTACACTTTAAAGTTAAAGTTAAACCTTAAAATGACAATCCTGGTTTATATATTGCCTACCCAACTATTGTTAGTGTTTACATTCCTAACAATCAGGCTGGAGACTATTGATAAAAAAAATGGAGATTATAATCCAAACAGAGAAGAAGACAAGACAAAATATTCAAGATGAGGGAGAAATGAATAAAAATGTTGTTGTAAAGAAAAAAAGGGCGACACAAAAAATGATACAAAAAAATTCAAGAGCCACAATAGTTAAAAAAAAAGAAACAGAAGAAATTAGACAAGGAAATAGTAGTTGGAGAAGAGTTAAAGAGGAAACTGTGGCTCTGGTAATCCCACGAGGTAAAGAGATAGAAGAAAAATTAGACAAGTTGAAATTGAAATATAAAAGAATGAGGGGGGTGAGAGGAAAATTGAAAACAAATAGATGAGATGGTAATGAAATCAGAAACATAATGATAAAGTACCTAACGTGTAGGCAAGTGAAAGGGAAGACAATTTGGCTAAGGAGAAGGAGAGATGACGGTTAAGATTTTTTTTTCTTTTTTAAAGATAGAAAGGAGGCAGTGGTGTTAGATAAAAGGCTAGGAGAAGGAAAGAAAATTAGGAGAATAATATTTTTAAACACATAATTTGTTTATTGTGTTTTGAACTTTAATATTTACTCAATATGAAACTAAAGAAACTTTAGAGAAATAGATACAATATATGTAATTGTTAAAAATTTAGAGAAAGATTTTATAATTATTTTTAAGGTGTTTCAACAGATATATTAAATCCAGAAGAGGAATGGTATAAATGGTATAAAAATAACATTGAAATAACTTGGAAAATATGTAAGACAATTTGCACTTTAACTATTAGAATATATTTAAAGTTAAGTTAAGAGAAGAATAGAGAATTGGATAGTAGAGATTGGTATAATTTTGAATGGATGAATTCCAGGCAGAAAAAGGGAAGAATATATATATAAGAGAAGCAATGTAATGTAATTAGATTTAAAACTGGGAAAGGTAGAGAAAAAAAGTTGAAAATGTTTGTACCTAAAATGATTAATATTATATGAGATAATTAACAAACTAAAAGATACCCAGATAACACGGTGAATGCACAAAGATATATCCTCTTGAAAGTAAGATATGAAACTATGGAATTTTTTATTATGTTGTTTAACTATTTTGATGTGGAGAGATATTTGTATATTTGATTATATATGATTTGATCAATATGTGATGGTATGTAAAAATATAAGAAAATAAAAATGTACAAAAAAAGAAAGAAAAGAAAAGAGTGGAACACAAGAGGAAGCTGGTCACATCTAATTCTTTGTTGATGTCCATGAAAAATAAAGGCAATAATCTTTGTTATCATGATCAATTAAGTCACTTTTTCCTCTGATATAGTATGTTCAACAATATACCTTATTACATGGAGATATTATATATAAGAAGTATATATACACACATACACTATTCAAAGTAAGCCATGTTACACAAAACATAGTGAAAAGTAAAAAAATAAGCCTAATAAATTAAAAGCAAGAGATAATAAAAAGAAAGGAAATAAAACTAAATTCAGTTTTTACCAATGTCAATCAAACACTGTACTTCATTATTATTTTCTGCCCTGGTAAACCATTATTGCTCCCAGAGATCATTACTATTTTATGCACAATTTGTTTTATATTTAAACGTCTGTATTTTTAAGGATCTCATCAACTCCATCCACCCACCATTTCTTGGTTCTTCCCTTTCTTTTAAGTCATCCTACATCTGATTTTTCTGAGACTGAATTCAAACACCTTGAAAGAACTGTATATGCATGTCCTGTCATATATTCAAGAAGCATAAATGGCCTAGTTATTTTTCTGCCTCATAATTCATGCATATTTCATGTCTCCAAGCCTATGATATTCTTGTCATTTAATGTTTTGCTGGAATTAAGGTCAGTTATTTTTATTTGCTGAGGAATTGTATGCTTATTCATGTGTTGTTTTGCTAATTCTCTGCTTCTTCTTCTGTTATTTTCCACTGCCATTATCTACTATGTTTTATCAATTGTTAATAGCTTCCATTTAACATGAACTCTTTGTGCTTCCTCATTTATTGTGTTTGGTTATATATTTTTTCATGTCAACCCTGTGGAGAATTTCTGAACAGACCCTTTCATGACAAGCACCCAAAACAATTTCATTTCAAGCTTTTGGATTTCTTATTTTCTTCACAGAAGAAATGCAGCTCTGGCAAAAGCAAAAAGTTTCCTAGCTTCTGCAGTGATAAATTTTTTAAAAGGAAGAGAATATTCATTATATCAATCAGTGATAATTTTCTCTTTCCTGAAAGATTGCATTTTATTTATTATGGTAACTATATAACAGATTAAGGGTTATGCCATTTCACCATAGGATATTGCAGAAATATGCTGCCAAATTCAGTTGTTCATGATTTAAGAAAAAAAGAGAATACAGCACCATTAGACACAGGGAGCGGGGTGCTCCATCCCTGTGCTAGGATTCCCCTGCGCATGGGCTCTGAAAGGAGCCAAAAGCTGCCCTATGGGGCAGCGAAGCAAAGGAGGGTTGACCGGTGAGGTTGAGGAGAGACCGTAAACTCTCCTGTTGTGCCCCTGGGCTTTTTTCTCTCTATGCCACAGTGAAATGAAGAGGCAGCCTGAAATGGCTGCCATGAAACTGGGATGACCGAGAAACAGCTAAGCATGGTGCAGGAGCAGAGTTAGTAAACAGCATTTGGAACTGGGTGAGAAGAACTTTTACTTCAATTTTAAACCCCAAAAGACTAATTAAGGAAAGAGTGATTCCAAATTATCTTTAAATTGGCAGCGAATCAAATCTGGGAGAAAAAGAAAAAGCCTAAACAGAAAGAAAGATCAAAAGGGGAAAACAAATACCTATTTAAAAAAAATATAGAAAATTGGATTTTTAATTTGGACAGACAGTGTTTTGGATAGGCATGTTGGAATGCTGGAATTATTGTTTAAAACTTAACAAACTGTGAACACTGAAAAAATAAGTGTCAAGCTTAAAAGGAGACTTTTGTGCTAAAAGTTTATTAGTTGGTGCTTTTGCAATTATTACAATAGACCTTTTAGCTATGACCATTTTTAGCAAGGCCGACGAGTTGGGGGAGTGGGGTTTGATAGAACTGACTTGGACACTGTTATCTATTTTTCATTCTTTCTAACATATTTCTCACAAGAATCTTCCTTGGGTTCTGGACACCTGCAAGAGGAGGGCCTGAAGTGAATGTTGGAACTTTCTTTGAAGAGGTTGATGAGAAATTGACATGTGGAGGTTCCGATTCTAGTCTCTGTCAAAACCCAGAGGCAAAGATATAATATATAATTACCCGCGCGGGCAATTATGGGAGTTCCTCGAAGCTCCCATGTTACACCTTTCCTGCGCGAGCTGCATTGGCTTCCTGTAGCCTTCCAGGTGCGATTCAAGGTTTTGGTTCTCACCTTTAAAGCGCTCCATGGCTTGGGACCGGGTTACTTACGGGACCACCTGTTGCCACCATCAGCCTCCAACTGACCTGTGTGCTCCCACAGGGCAGGCCTCCTTGGAATACCACTGTCAGGTCGATGT
>JAEANM010014116.1:0-14133 GCA_017656035.1 Myanophis thanlyinensis | reverse complement strand
ATAATAATAATAATAATAATAAGGAGGCTTTATGTTTTCCAGGGGTATCAAGTCCCACCTTATTAACCCAGGAGAGATTTTATTGCTGGAGATATCAATCTGGGTATGTGGTACATGTTTTATTTCTGTCCCATGTATACACTCATTCACTTCCTATGTAAACACTGGGTTTTCCTCCCGAGATCTCAGCTCTATGGTTTGTCTGCACCAAGAACTTATTCCCCCACCACAACCAAGCGCTTCTTCCACCAATGGTCCATTTCTGACAAAAGGACATCCAGATCAGCTGCTGATCTCATCTTCCTTCACCTGAGAAACCAAAATCCAGTCCATGCCCCCAAAATGTTTCCAACGGCAAAGAACCTGACCTTCCCCAGATGACAGATAAAGCAGATATAAATAGCAGCACCCTGGGGTTTGTTTGTTTGTTGGTTGGTTTTTTAGAAAAAAAATAAGAACGATCATCATGCAGGATGCAATAAAATAGATCATGCACGATAGCGCAGGAGCAGCTTTCCAGGAAGACAGAAGCAAATGAGATGCTCGACTTTCCATAAATGGGAGCAGGATATTCATAAACATATGACAAGGAAGCCAGTACATGCATGTAAATGGGCTGGGATCTTTCCTCTCCCCAACACACACACACACACACACACTCCTTCCTTCCCTCCCAAGCCTGCAGTTGTTGCAGATCAGGAATCGCCGCCACGATTCCCCATCACTAGTAAATAAACACAGGCAGCCCAGATGCCAGCCATCCTGCCTCCCTCAGCTATTAACTAGCTTGTCCTCTTTGCAGAGATGACCAGTGGCCCAGCCGACAGGCGCATAATCGAACAGCTGCTGCTTCCTTTCCTTCTCCTTTGCCAGGGTTGCCACTGCTGTGGCTGCTGCAATAAACACCTGGCCTATGATCCCCTCACCTCACCCGCAGAGAGCATGCACCACCCCACATGTAAATACAAATACAGCCCTCTTTCCCCCTCCCTGTCATCCTCCCCCCACCCACCCAGCAACCCCCCACCCACACCCAGGTAGGAAAGCTCTTACATTCGACTTGTTGGGAGGTTGCCTGTTCCTTCGGTTCGGCCTGGGCCTGCCTCGGGTGTAATGCTCCAATTTCTCCCCCGCAGTCGGCAGGTCCATAAGGGATGCTGCTGCGGATGTAGGCTCTGTGCGAGGCGGCAGCCCGCTCCCAGGCTCAGCATCCTTTGTGGAAGCAGGGCGTGACTTCGCGGAGGCACGGCTGAGTGACAGCTCAGGCTGGGGACTCCCAATCTTGTTATCTCCGGCTCCTACCTTCAGCGCCAGTTCTGAGAGACCTGGAAGAGGGAAGAGGAAGGGAAGGCAGGCAGGCAGGGAGGGCGGGAGGGAGAGTGGGACGATGGGAGGGAGGGGGAGGAAAAAAGGAGGTGAAAGAGGGGGAGGGAGGTTGGTGGAGAGTTGCCAGGCAGACAGCAGACTTCCCCCTCTGCAGCACAGCAACATCTCTTGTCACCTAAAGGCTTGTTACAGACCAGGCGACCAAACTGACAAGGCATGCTGATCATACCTACCAGGCTCTGGGGGAAGGGAATGGACCAAAGAAGCTAGACTTGCCCCAGTAAGGAGAAAGAAGCAAGTTCCAGAGAGAAACTCAGTCTCTGATGTCCAAGCCAGAAGGACTCAGCTCTTTGAGCATAGATACATGCACAAGAGAGACAAATGTGTGGCTGTTTCCTCCTTCCTCACTTCTCTGGGATTCTTAAGTCAGAGGTTGCCAAGATCACTCAACTAGAGAAAGGGGTTGGGATTTTCTAAAGGCGGTTCTTCCCTTGACCCGCTTAATGCCGAGTCAGAGAGATGGAGTTGAGAAGTAGACTTCTACGGAGGCCAAGCAATACTGAAGCGCATCTTCAGATGGGTCCAGAAATTAAACCACTTTGCGAATGAAAGTAAATTATACATGTCCCAGGGATCATGTTGCAAGATCCGATCTGGGTCGGTTATCGGGACCAAAGTTTTATTTTTTCAAGCTTTCGGGCTCATGCTAGAGCCCATCATCACAAACCTTCTCTCTCTCTCTCTCTCTCCAGAACATGCACCAAGACCACTTTGCATATGGATCCTAAACCACTTTGGCCCAAAGCCAGGGGCAGAAATTGTTGTGCTTAAGTCCCACCGAGGTCAAAAGAATTAATCTGGTATGGTTCATTTAGATCCCATGAATTTAAGTTAGCATGATTACTTTTATATTTCAGTGTATGGGTTTTGTCCAATTTGCATGTTCTGCTGAAATAACACTCTAACAAATACAGCAATATTTTAGTGGCTGGCGGTCAGAATTTATTTTGAGCAACCAAGAACTAGAGATGACAGGACAAGCATATAGATCATGTTGTTCCCAGGATATTCCACATGTTTTATTCTTTTTCAGGAAACTTTAGCAAGTTTTTTTTTAAAAGCACCCTTTTCGTTACAGATGTTTTTGTGTAGAAAATGTGCTGCTGATTTTTGGCAACTCCGGCATGGAAAATAATGGCCAGAATGCGATGTCAAGGTCTAGATGGCCCACTCCACTCAAATAGAACAAGTCTTACCATTTAAACTAGGTGTTGGTAGAAGACTCGGAGAGCAAGTGTGTCTCCATTGGGCAGCCACCTACGGATAGAAGAAACAGTATCTTAAATCTCCACTATGCTAAGCAGTGCAAGCTAAATACAGAAAAGACAAGGCTGAAAGGGATAAATGAGAATAAATTTTTCAGAGAGGGGAATGTCTGGTTAATGCAGGGATGGGCAATTGTGGCTCTTTTATGACTTGTGGACTTCAAATCCCAGAATCCCTGGGCAAGGCAACCTACCGTAAATAAAACGGAGGAAACATTTTGAAGTCCTCACAATGTTTTCTCCATTTTATTTAGGCTGCCTTGCCCAGGGATTCTGGGATTTGAAGTCCACAAGTCATAAAAAAGCCATAGTTACCCACCCCTGGGTTAATGTGAAGGGAGTAAGGCAGTTGTTAACATGCAAAAACATCTGGCTGAACTCCTAACTTACCTGTGGTCGTGAATGGTTGCGTAAGCATTTCACTGCATATTGTACCGTGTATGACTGTGCATGTGACCAATAAAATTTGAATTTGAATTTGAAGAGGTTAGCATGGGAAGTGCGCGCTGTCAGCTGTCACCTTACGCTTGCTTCGCTACAATGCAGTGACAGTCGGACATGAACTCTGTGGAGGATGGATGGGAGCAGGGATGCTTGGAGGGAAATGAAAGTAACGGCTGTATCTCCCTAAGATGCTGCTTTAAGGTCACCCAGCTGGGAGAAGGAGGCAGCTGCATATCAACCTATTCTGGAAGTGAGCATTCTGAAAACATCTTGCTTGAACCTGACTGGTCATGGGGCAGAGGTGTCAGCAAGGGGGGTAGCCGAGGGAGGGAAAAGTTGAACTTAGGGATTTTGATGCGCGATTCTCAGTTCTGTTTATGGTTTGACGGCAATATATTTGACTTCAAATCACATTTTTTTCTTTCCCAACAAATGGAGCCAAGGGTTGTTTTTGCTTAGAGGTTTAGACAATGGCAGGTTTGACAGGTGCCATCAAATCATTTTCAACTCTTAGTGACCACATGACAACATTGTCTTCCTCGAGGATTTGCTTTGGCTTTTCAGCCAACAGACCTTGGGTCTCTCCAAGAAGTCCCCCCCACCCAAATAAGGATGAGGAGATGTCATGCTTAAAGTTTAAGATCAAATCAAGGTCAACTTGATGCTGCTGCCCGCTGTAGTTTTCCAGCAGTTACTTTATTCAAGCTCCCAGCATCCCAAATATTGCCAACGATGCTGGCTGCGGCTGGTGGAAATTATATTTCAGCAAGAATCTGAATCACTTGGAAGAGTTCAGCTGCGGCTGAAGCGAGCCATTGTTCAAAGCAGTGGTTAGAATACTTCATCAAGTCAGATTTTATATCTGTTGTTTTTCAATGACAAGGCACATTATTTTACTTTGGACTGGCTGACTTCGCTCTGCTCTTGCTTTGTCTCTTTCTGTTTTGTGCTGTGTCAAACATTTCTTCTTATTCATAGAAAAGTGTCCGCTTCTACTTTTTTTTTTAATTCAGAAGGAATTCTGACTATACCTCAATGCAAAACATCCCATTGACCTTTTTCAAGATTAGGAACAACTTGACAAAGTCTTAGAAACCAAACCAAACCAATCCACAAGCTAGGCTGATTGTGGCAAAATAAGATAAAACGTGTTATCAAAAGAAATGATTCATCCCAAGAAGGAGTTATAAAAACAGAATTCTCTTTTTGCAGGAACTGTATTTAAGAGTGCATAAATTCCTTCTTCTTGGCCTCATATTGCCTGAAGACTCTTATATCGTAAGCTGCCTCGATCACATAGGGTAGAAATCTGGGGTTATAGTATGCAAAAGAAATACAGTACGATCTTGCAAATAGTTTGCTCAGAGCAACAAAATATTGTTCTCCATAGTTTAGTGTGGGGATCAAGCCTACAGACAGAGCAGAAGGGCGGAAGGAAACAGTAATAGAACTTACAACAGTTCATTTAGTGACCAAGTTAGAACATCATTGAAAAAAGTGATATGACCGTTTTTTAAACATGACCATTGCAACATCCTTATGGTCACATGATCAAAATTTGGATGCTCGGCAACTGACTCATATTTATGACGGTTGTAGTGTCCCAGGATCATGTGATCCCTTTTTCTGACAAGCAAAGTCAATGGGGAAGCCAGATTCATTTAACAACTGTGTTACCAGCTTAACGATTGCAGTGATTGACTTAACAGCTGTGGCAAGAAATGGAGCACAACTCACTTAACAAATGTCTCACTGAGCAACAGACATTTGGGGCTCAACTATGGTCATACGTCAAGGACCACTGTACACCAAACTCCTATGGGGCCATTAATGTCTTTGCAAGGTTGGCCAACGTACTCACCAGCCTGTCTTGAATGGTGGTTAGCTCTTCCAAAGTCCTATCAGTGATAATATCGGTCATGGCCTCAGTCATTGATAGTTGGATCTTCCTATCAAGCACAAGAAGACTTGGTGGTCCAGGAAGCATGAAATATGGAAGCTGGGTGAGGAGGCCAAGAGAGATGATTGCTCAAGACTTCTTGAGCAAGTACCCATAAAGTTGTGGGGTGCAAAGAGAAGGTAAGGACATGCTGAAATCCGAAGGAGAAAACAACTTACAGGCAAAACCCGCAAGCGTGTGTATATGAATACGCACATATGTAAGTGCACATGCTGCTACTTTTCTCCCTTCTGATAAAGCTTGAAGGGGGTGGATTAAGCTTGCTACTTACATGACCTTGTCATACACCTCAGCCAGCAACTGGTCCAGGAAGGTTGTCTCTGATGCATTGCAGAATAATTGCTTCAGGAAATCTGTTTTCTGCAAGATTTGGGGTTGCAAACTCTGTGTAGCATCCAACTGAGATTGCACAACAGCCTGTAAGGAAAGCTGAGTGAGTATCACTTCCGGGAATTGGGGTACATTGATGCTTTCTTTCTTCACTAGTAACTTCCAGCATCTTCATGGCATCCCCTGGCCATTGTTGAAAGGTCAATCCTCGTTAGTATTATTTTGGCACAATGATAATTAGAAGTCACTGTAAGTAGTTGTCAGTGGGGCAAGGAGCTGAGGTGATGCTGTCCTTTGTGTGTATCCTACACATCCATGGCTGATTGACACAAGATGAGTCACCATGGAAAGGAGATGTTTGAAGAATGCTTCTGGAGTGACCAGAAGGGATAAAATTAGAAATGAAAGCAGAAGAGAAAGAATTGGCATAGAACCAAACTACATACAAAAACAGCATATAAAGTGGTTTGTTCACCTGGAGAGAACGTCATGGGATTTCATAGTCAGAGAGAGGGACAGGTTTGTGAATTCTCAAAGATATTGCCAAAATAATCCTCCTTCACCTGGAACTTTTCGAATGGACTGAGTGGACAGTTTTGGTCTTTCCATTTCCACATAGCCAGATGGCACCAGAAGGGCAAAAGCTAAGCGACATGTTCTTGGACATATTGTTCTATCGTATGGAGTAGATATGTTCGTTTTTAAAAAGCAATTAAAGCAAAGGTTACCAGGACACTGAGTTCCAGGCCAACACCAAATGCTAGTACAAATGTTAGATGGAGAACATAGAAAGGAAGTTGTCTGCTTTCTAAATCAGACAGTCTCTCTCCCTCTAGTGCCAGATAGGTTCTCTGCGGCTACAGGGGTTTCTTGAAAGATCAAGGAGAGAAAAGAAGTTTGTAATCCACAAGCTCAACGCAACACCAAAGCCCAGCTTTACCTGGATTTCCTTGTTGTAGGTCTGAGACATCTCCTCAATTAGTTTTTCCAGTTTGTGCTGAAGCTTGCCGTTCTGGTAGGAAGCCCTTCCCGCTTCATACAAAACGGGCAAAATCTGTTGGAAAAGAGATCGGTACAGTTTTCACACGTAGCCAGCATGGTCTCGGTGATCAACAATGAAAAGAGGTGGGCTTCAACAACATCTGAAGGAGGACAGCAAGGGTGAGGAACTTTTAACTCTCCTGATCAGATTTACAACTCCTACCACCACCAGGGCAGGAATTTTAGGAGTTGTTATTCATCAATAAATTTGGAGGAACATATTTATTTGTTTTTACTTTAAAAAAAAACCCACTGGAATTAAACAAACGGACAGCATATAGAGCCAACATTTTAAGACTGGAACACCTATCTCAAGGAAAGTTATTCATGACATCCGAAGAGTCCAACATAACCTTAACTCTCATGCTACACATTGTCATCCATCAGTGGGATGAGAAAGTGAGGTTAGGTGTGTTAAGACATCATTGCACAAATGATAGGAATTACATAATTGACATGTCATTTATATGAGAATGTCATGTCATGAGCGACATCCTTGTGGCTAGTACAGGGGACACCTGGCATGACCTCCACAATGAAACTGAATATAGGTTCCCACAAAATTCTAAGTGTGGTTTTTCTTCATCACTGTTGGCTGGATGCAGTTGTTTGGATGCTCAGCATCAAGTGAACCACTATTCCTGACCTACAAGTCACAATGACTGGATTCCCATAACCAACTAATTCTGAAATTAACTCTGAAAACCACTTTTATTTAGTGTGATGGCGAAATCAGGCTAGACAATGAAACCACCTGATAATCAGTGGAACAACTTGCCTCCAGAAGTTGTGAATGCTCCAACACTGGAAGTTTTAAAGAAGGGATTGGACAATCATTTGTCTGAAATAGTATAGGGTTTCTTGCCTGGGCAGGGGGTGGGACTAGAAGACCTCCAAGGACACTTTCAACTCTTGCTTATTCTACTCTACTCTACTCTACTCTACTCTACTCTACACTTTATTCTCTATTCACCCATCCAAATCAAGAGAAGTCATCAAAAGGAAAATAATGAACACAATGAAGGGAAAAAACCCACATCCATGAAAAGGGTTGCATCTTTGATAGCTTCCTCAGCCCAAAGTAGATCAGCCTTAACTTCCACATCCTGAACACAGCTCAGCATCCCAATATATTTCTGCACAGTCTGGCAAGCGTCTTTCACCGCCTAACAACGAAAGCAAGATCATTAGATGTTCCAAGACAATGTTGCAAGAATAGATCCGTGCTAGAAAGGGAAAGATATCTGATCCCTGAAAAATATTTTAAAGAACTTTACCTGGGATACATTTGTTGGTGTAGGGCTTGTAGCCTTCTTCTGGAGTGGCATAGGTGCACGGGACATGTTTCTAGTGCAAATCTATATGATTTGTACCTTTATTCATTTGCCCGTAAAATAAATTGTCCCACATAAAATTCAAGTTCGTTGTTCAAGACATTGATGATGTTATCTGGTTTGGTAAAGAAATGTCTGCAAGAAAACCACCAGGCTCAGATAGCACCAAGGACGTCACAGTTCAACCTGGAGCTATAAATTGTCTCTTCTGTCAAGGCATTGTAGCCCCTTCTACACTGATTCCCCCAGGGGTACTGGATTGCAACTTCCAGAACTCCTAACCAAAGGCTGAGTAGGCATGCTACATTGGAGAAAATATTGCTTAACAGTTTTTAAAAATGAAAAGAGGAGATACTTTGATGATTGTCTACCACTAGCGTGGGACCTTCTACAAGTTCTTGGTCGATGTGAGAGAAGCTGAATTGTCCAGTCTTGTATAGTCCTGATTTAAAGAGAAGATTGACAGAAAAAAAACGGAATTTGCTTTAATCTGGTTTTCAAATTTTCCGTCCCTTTACACGTTCAATTTCTCACACGAGTCAGAATTCAGGTGGAATTCTGCTACCGAATACTGTAAACTGGCTGGACCCATTGGGCTCAATTCATAGTGATTGATTTGGGGGCTATAAGCCGGCCAGGGTCAGCGTTAGGACCTGGTATTTGGGAGCAAATTCACATCCCAGCGAAGCATTGATTATTATTTTCTATCTCGAATGCTGTATGGGAGAGATATTTCCCCAGAGGCATTGTCACATTTCCAGTCTAGCATTTGGTGAAATATAAATAGCGCCTTCCCCCCTTGTTGGAGATTATAACATTCAATTTGTACCAGCACCCAGTTTGTATTGGAGGTCTGCCACTGTTGGAGGCGAGCAGACTTGAGAATAAGGGGACATATTTCATTGAGGAGACTGCCCTCAAACATGGGCTCAGAAATGTTCTTGAACTTTGGGATCCCCCCATCTGCTCTGGATCGTAAAAATAACATCACGGTGTTGTTCTAAGTCCTGGAAGATAACAACTGTGAAGCAGATGTTGTAGGATTTTATTCTTATTGCTGGCAGTCTTCATGGACCTCTTGGAAACAGCTCATAGCCTTCTCCAAGCAGCATCTTGTAGATGTGCTGAATTTCAGAATAGAATTGGAAGGGACCTTGGAGGTCTTCTAGTCCAACCCCTTGTTCGAGCAGGAGACTCTATCCCATTTCAGACAAGTGGCTGCCCAGTCTCTTCTTCAAAACCTCCAGCAATAAAGCCCCCACAACTTCTGAAGGCAACTTCTCTTCCACTGGTGAATTGATCTCACCGTTAGTGAGTGGTTGCTCCTTACTTCTAGATTGCTTCTGTCCTTGATTAATTTCCATCCATTGCTTTTTGTCCTTGCCCTCTGGATGCTTTGGAAAATAAGTCAATCTTCTCTTCTTTGGGGCAGCTTCTAAAATACTGGAATACCACCATCATGCCCCACCTGGTCCTCTTTTTCTCTAGTCTAGCCGTAGCCAAATCCTGCAACTGTTCTTCATTTGTTTTAATCTGAATATAGTGACTGTTCCTATACATGTCAACATTCCCATCCAACCAATGTGCAACTTGACGTATTGACCCTAACCAATCTCTTTGGCCTTTGCTAGAACAGATAGGCGATTAGATGCAAAGCAACAAAGGTAGGAGGGTGCCAGGTATTCCCACCTGTTCAGAAGAGCCGGCTTGACTGTCTAGCTGGAGCTGGTCTTTCTCCTTGAGCTGGTTTGCTTGAATTTGATTTCTTGCAAGGTAAGACTGTATCTGCAGACACACACACACGCTTGTCACATACACAAGGAATAGATACCCCCTTTCCCTTCTGCGTAAACAAGAAGCTACACTTATCCCCCAAATAAGTATCCTATGCCCACCATCTTGGAATATGTGCGATTACATAAATTCTGTACCTAAATCCTTGGGTGGAAGCTGAGCCTTCAAAAGATGCTCCCAAGTAGAAGAAGGCTGCTTCCTGGGTTCAGTTATGACCCTTTCTCTTTCAACCTCCCTTTCCTCCTTTGTACCTTGTGCACAATTTCCTCCATTTTCTCTGGATGACTCCGGTAAGCCACAGCAATGTCGTTCACGGGCAGAGGCATTTCCGTGAGGATGAAATTCCTGAGGGACAGGCACCATAGTCATTAGATGACCCACATTACAATGACCTCTTCAGGACACTGTCTATGGTGTGCTTGGCCCCATCAGAGAAGGGGTCCAAGCATTTCAAACATTGATGTCTATAAGTCCCTAGAGATTGAGAAGTATGTTTAAAGACATTGGCTTTCATTCACATTTCTGAATGGTACACTTCAAGATTTTTAGTGAGTTCTAGACAACTTGCACACTCCGGTGGAAAAGAAAGGTGGAATACCTGGTCAACAACTGAGCTCAAAATTTCTGTCGTTGAGTGAGACATTGGCTAAGTGAGCTTGGCCCCATTTTGCAACCTTTCTTGCCTCAGCTGTTAAGTGAATCCTAACACGGTTATTAAGTGAATCTGGCTTCCCCGTTGACTTTGCTTGTCAGAAGGTTGCAAAAGGGGATCACATGACCCAGAGACACTGCAACCATCATAGACATGAGTCAGTTGCCAAGCATCTGAATTTTGATCATGTGACCACAAGAACGCCGTAACAGTCATGTGACACATAAAAATGACTGTGTCACTTTTTTTAGTGCCGTTGTAACTTCATACAGTCACTAAATGAACGGTTGTAAGTCGAAGAATACCTGTATAAATCCATCCAACCAACCAATAGGTAAATCTATTTTTTGGCTATTTAAGGAATGTAAAGGAAGAAAGGGCTATTTATGAAACATCTTCGGTGTTTCGATGCCAGTTAATTCAGGATTGTTTCCTTGTTCCAATTGCAGAAAGATGCATTAAGGCAAAAAATATGAAAGTCAGCATTTACCTTGGGGAGTTTGCTAATGTTAATTCAGCAAAACTAACAGAGTCTTATGATACCTCAAAGACTCAACACGTTTAATGTAGCATGAGCTTTCCAGCGTACAGATTCCTTTAGCAGGAACATGAAGTAGTTGCTCAACAACATCAACCCAGGTGCTTCATTAGGGTGGATTTTAAGTCACAATCGGCTGGATTTGCACCAGACACAAAACTATCCAGGTAGTCCCAAAATGTCTCTTGCTAAGTGAAACATTTATTAAGTGAATTTTGTCCCATTTTACAACCTTTCTTCCTGCAGGTGTTAAGTGAATCACTGCAGTAATTAAGTCAGTAACGCAGTTGTTAAATGAATTGGCTTCCCCATTTGATATCTGCTTATCAGAAGGTCGCAAAAGGGGATCACGTCAGCCCAGGACACTGCAACCGTCATAAATATGAGCCAGTTGCCAAGGTGATCAGAATTTCGATCACATGACCAGAGGGATGTTGCAACGGACGGAAGTGTGAAAACTGGTCAGAAGTCACTTTTTTGGGGGGTGCCATTGTAACTTCGAATGGTCACTAAATGGACTGTTGTAAGTCGAAGACTACCTCTAAACTCGTAAAGCTCTACCAGTGGTTGGGCTCTGGAACCAAATTATGGTGTAACTTGCTGTGTGGTGCTAGTTATCCTCCTCCAACATACAATGGCTGAATTCACACAACATTTATAAAGTAGGCCAGATAGCAGATGCATTCGGTGCTAAATCTAGCATCAAGGTCCTTTAACTTTTATTGTGATTTAGCATGCTGTGCGAAAACAAATTGGGTTAGGATGTATAGGTAGTCCTCACTTAATGACGGGTTGCTTAACGGCAACAGGCTGCCAAAAGGTACTTATGATCCGGTATCAAAGTTGTGACAGCTGCACCCATCCTCTGTGGTCACTTGATTGCATTTTGGAATGAATTTATGAGCCCGACCTTTTCTTATCAGCCATAGAAATGTTTAATTTTAACTTCTTTCATTTGCCTTTTGTGTGGCCTGAAGCAATTTGATGTGTTTCAGTCTCAGGCTTTCCATCCTGCTAAGGGGCTCGCGAACAAATTAAGCCTCATCAAAACCCAAAAGTTTAAAAATAATTCCGCCGCATACAAAAATTGCATCCTGCAAAAGATGCCATTTGACCCAGCCTCTCTGGTTGATGTTGACATTGTGGTTTATTCTCATTAAATTATCTTGTACGCTTGGATGCTAGTAAGAAAAAAGTTTGGGCTAACTAGAAGTTGCTAAATGCTCCTTATTATTTTCTGTATTATTATTTTTTAGCATTGGCTACCGCTATAAAAAAGATAAAAGATACGCACCTTTCCAAAGCTGAATTCACACCAAGAAATCCATATAAGGTTGTGTTGTTTCTATCCCACATTAGAGTCCTACGAACAGATAAACTTCTAATAAGAAATAGACTTTGGTATAGACATTAAGCAATTGGTTGCATCCTCATTACAAACATCTATTCCACTTCCCCTGAAAATACTTTGCTACTTTTTTCTAGGCTGTTTTTTTTCCAACATTTGAATCCAGGGTAGATGACTGTCAACTTTTCTAGGTTGTCCAGACCAAGAAACCAACCCCACATGCAGAATACAAGTAGGCATTATTGCAATGGTGGAATTTAATGTTTTTTACTACCAGTTCTGTGGGCGTGGCTTGGTGGGCGTGGCTGTGGGTGTCATGTGACTGGGTGGGCAGTTTCTGTAAGCAGGGCAATAAAGATTAGGCTAGAAACAACCCCAGGATGTTTCTTTCCTGCCTTCCTTACAGGATTAACCCTGTAAAGTGGGAAAAAGCCAAAGGAGATTTCTTCTAACAACCGGTTCTCCGAACTGCTTAGAAAATTTACTCCCGGTTCTGGCGAACCTGCTAGAACCTGTTGAACTTCACCTGTGCATTATTGAGATAGGTCATAGTAACACAACCTTGCAAGGAGTTTACTTCCTCCTTGGTTTTTCTCCTTTCCCAAGGCTTAAGGAATGTTTCTTGCCCTTGTTGTTTCTGAAACAGCTTCTGAGTGTTGTCCTCAAGATGATCTTTGTGGCCGTCTACAATAGCCCTGAGGTTTTCTGCTGGTGTTCCACCCATGTTCCACCCAAGTCCAACCCTATTCAGGCTTCTGAACTCAGCCAGTTCAGTCAGTCACCTTTGGGGGGATGTAGACTTTTCCCTTCAATTCTTCTACCTTGATAAGTCAGAGACAAAACTTGACTATCTCTCTGGCAAACAAAAAAAAATATTCTAACTAGTTCTGTCTTCCCCATCCCACTCTTTCGTCAGTTGATAGAGAGGCAGTCCAACACACCTGAGAGTTTTATTCACCGACAAAGCTTTGGCCAGTATTTTGGCACCCAAGTCTCCCATGGCATTGCCACTGATATCCAAGGACACAAGATGGCTGCTGCTTCCTAAACCATCGAGGATAATGCTGGTCCTCAGCTTCAGCCGTGATTCGGCCACCGATACAGATTCAATGGACTGAAATAAAATCAGGGCAAACCAAAGCAGAAACCTTCTAATTGCTGACATCCATCTGGGTCATATCAGAGAGGACAAGGAATAGGTAGGCTGGTTCACACACAATGTGCTAAGCCTTGTCAAGGCTGAACTCAAAAACAATGATCGTGTTTTCATAACTTATTATATTTAAATAAATAAATGCATATTATTCCTTAGAATAATAATTCCTTGGGTCTCTTCCACTGACTCAGTGGCTGAGGTCACACAATTAGCTAAACCAGGTTAAAACATAATTCCTATGACATGCACTGTTTATAAACAAACAAACAAACAAACAAGCAGCTTGAACGGGAACAATCAAAGTTTACCTAATATACTATCAGCCTTGCAAGGTAGTCCAGACTGGAAACACATCCAGAAGAACTAGCTCTACTTTATCTTAAGGTGACATTAACAGAATGGTCAGGAGTTGACCAGCCTGGTCAAGAATAACCTTGGCCTGTGTGGAAATTGCTAACTAAGGCTGTGCGCTGGGCTAGGAAGATGGAGGGACAATCCAAGAAAATGGGACTTCCCTGTAGGGAGATAATTTGTGTGAATGTGAAGAAGAACAATCCATCTCACATCTTCTACGGTGGATACGATGTCCTTCAATGTGTTTGGAGGAAGACACATGCTGACGAGAGAAAACGCTATCGCCTAGGTCCAATACTGGGTGAATGTCCTTTAATTTTAATCTTATGTATCCTACATAGTTTTACACATGCAACATTTCTAGGACCTATTTTATACCTGTTTTCATTGAGTATTGAATGCTGTATGTCTATCAGTTGTAGGTGCTTCTGACACTAGGCCTCTTCAAATTAGACTTTTTTTTCAAACTTATGCAAACTGATATTATTCCCATTCTCCAAGGTCTAAATTAACTCAAGATACCACTTACTT